>VTPC01001120.1:75571-209195 GCA_011009095.1 Ignelater luminosus
TGCAACGATGTCAGATTTCAATGATGAAATTGTAGTCAATTTTGACATCAAATTTAACACCGTGTCAGATGGCCCTTATGTTCTACCTTTCCATGAAATACAAAAAGGGTTGTTGCTTGAAGATAATGTTACAAAATGATACAACTTTTAAATAAATTATATAAATAAATAAAATCACATAAACAACATCAATTAAAAAAGGCTTTTTCAAAAATGTGTATTTTCCACTTGGATTCATTTGTTATATTAGTTTATGTTCTTGCAATAAATAAATAGACAAATATATAAAATGGTATTTGCCTCTTATTTAGAAGAAGCCCTGATTAAAATTTAAATAAAGTGATATTGCTTTATCTCATCTTAATAAGACACAAGAGGAGAAAGTTTGCTACCAATTTGCCATAAACTAACTAAATAATAATCTGAAGTGCGACAATTTCCAGACTACAAAATCTTAAATCTGTTATTAGGATCACATAAACGAAAGAAGGTAGCAGAGATTAACATTTATTACAAAAACAAACATTGCCATGCAGATTTCTGAAACGAATCATGGGTAGAATTAGATTTCTCTTGATAGATGGCAGTGCATATAACAGTGTGTATAATTCAATAAAAATTTTATTTTCTCTGACCTGACTTCTATTAGAAAAGAAATTAGTCTCACCTTAGATCATATATACTCCGTAGATAACGCCTTCTACATTTAGCTAATGCATTTGGTTTGTGCCAACATTCAGTCATTGGCGTACTTACGCAAATTTCCTACAGAGGCAACATAAATATGTCAAAAGGCAGCAATAATGTTATTTTTATTTATCCTTGTATCTATAGATTATTGTATGACCCAGGAACAAAGAAAAATAAATTTAGAATACAAATAAAATAGTAAAAAAAAACTGCAAATCACAACACCGCGTGTGCTTACGGACGACACTGCTTTTTCAACAACGCAAAATCGCGGAAAACACACTGCGCATGTCTTATAATGACAAGTTGATGTGAATCTTGGCACAAACTTGTGGCTGAAGGCTTTATCTACGGAGTATATACGATCTAAGTCTTACCATTTGTTGTGCAGATTTCCGCAACAAATACTTGGTAGAATTTAAGTTAGCTTAACAGGTAGCGCCGCATAACCAATTGTGTTTTTTAAAAATTTTACCTACAGTGGATCTTCTGTGGCCTGACCTCTATTAGAGAAAGCATTAGTCTTATTTGCCTTAGAAACCAGCACATTGTTGTTTGTTTCCAGAATAAATTTAAAAATTTAATGGAGTTAGAGCAACCTTCTCGCATTCATATGATCCTAATGAGGAGTTGAAGTTTTTGGATGATCCGTAGAATTCGAAATGTTTACCACCGGTTTGAAAATAAATAATTAACATGTGACAACACATTGTTATTTCTTTCTAACATTTGCATTTACAAATTCGATTTTTAAAAGTATATTTAGTTATAGTAATTAAGTCCAGATTGAACCCTCCGGCAATAATTAGATTTTAAGTATAATATGGTAATCACTTGATAATACTTAATATATTTTACCTATAGTATATTTTTGTTGAATAAAACTGTTTCCAAGCTAAAATGAATTTTTATTAAAAATTATTCTGTACATAGATAGATAGAAATAATAATAAATAATAAATAAATTTATTCAATTTATGAACCACAAAGGGAGAGATCAGCAGAGCTGTTCTTCCACTCCCCCCTTGCATATTGTACAATTTATATATAGAAATATTTAAATATTAAATAAGAATAGAACAATTGTTGTTATTGTACTTTGACCATGTCAACGTTGAGCGTCCAGGAGCATTAGAGTTGCTATAAGTGTTGATGTCACATTGGTTCCAAACACTGCATAGTTGTGGCGCGTTTATTTTGAAAAAGTCTTGATTAAAATTTAAATAATAATAATATCCTTAATCTTAAATCTGTTATTAGGATCGCATCAATGAAAGAAGGTAGCGGCAATTAACATTTATTACGGAAACAACCATTGCCACGCAGATTTCTGAAACGAATCATTGCTAGAATTAGATTTCTCTTAATAGATGGCGCTGCATAACCGATTGTATTTTTTAAAAATTTTACGGTACAAATAAAATACAAAATGAAACCCAAGCAGTATTTATTAAAGCAAACAAAACTATATATACAGGCTAGATGACACGTACAAACACTTAGCAAACTATTAGATCAAATAACTAATCTACTAACACTAGCCAGTGCAGCAAATGGGCTCAGGCTGTAAGCCAAGTGGGTCAGGTCAGGTGCCTTGCAGGGTGCAGGGCAATAGGGTAGGGTGGAAACCTAGCTACTTAGCGGCAACAAACCGGATCGATCACCAACGTCAACACCGCTAATTAACATTAGGAGTGACTGAGGAATGCAATGCTTAGGTTAGGTGATTTCCTATAGACAGCAAACTCTATAGTACATACCTGGAAAGATTGCATAATGTTAAAAAGTGAAGCAAGCTAGAAAGATATGCAACCCACCTCTGCGTAGTATAAATAATAAAATAAAATGCCTTAATTATTAAATTAAAACTAAATTTATCTATAATTAGGTAACAAGTAAACCTATCTATAAAATAAAATTATTTATTATCCGTTATCTCATATAAAATATATGTTTTTCAATATTTTCATGGTGAATACATGAAAGATTTTTAAGTATAGTAATAAAACACATTAGTACAATAATAACAGTTTAGTAGACTACGCAAGAGAACTGTTTTTACATAAGACTGGTTTAATTACTCTGTTAACCACAACATTTACAAAAAATAATTTTTAACTTTTAATAGTTTTTAAACAAGATCAGTTTTGACATTTTTTGCCTTATAGGGGCTTCTTTGCTATGTATCTTCAAATTTAAAAGCCTTGCTTGATGATGCAATCTGCACTTTACAAATTTGTCTACAATTCTAACTATAATTGTAGTTCATGCGCATCTTCAAATATGAATTCTTCACATTTAGGATGTTCTGGTTTAAAGAGATGTAACTTGGAAGCAAAATTATTTATTGCTGCATTTTGCAGCTTACTTTTGATATTTGTTTTATTATTTAATAGGCCTTCAGTGTTCGTTACTATATAGCAAAACATTTTTTCTACAAACAGTACAATTTGGTGCACAATATCAGGTGCATGCAGGAAACCACCATGGTTTATGGAATTTATAAACTTTTTATATAATGATCACACTCATTAGCATACATGTGATCATATTTTAAATCTTTATCTTTAAACAATAATATAGTTACACATGCATTGCAAGTGTCTTTTTTACTAACTTTTTTACAATATACCCAGATATATAACATATTTAACATTTTCTTGATATGTCAAATGTTAGCATCAATGCCATCTTCACCGTCTTCCACCAGGTTAGATCTACTTTTCAGATCTAAATTCAAAAACAGGAGTGCATAAACTTGTTCAAAGATTAAGCAGCAAAATGAAATGCCATCTCGCAAAATTGTAAGCTTTTGACGAATAAAGTATAAAGTCTCAATAAATTGTTTCAAAACAGGGCTGTATCGCCATTGTTCAGAACTTCATTATTCTTCTCTTCGTGTAGCAGAAATTCTAGTGGAAAGCCTAAGAAAATTGCAATATAATACTTTCATACTCAATCTATTAACTATAATTACCTTCAAAATAATTTTTCAAGACTGTATCCAAATTCTCATTACTGCAACCATTGTTTAAAATTTCTTGTATCAAGTCTTTCATATTAAAAATCTTTAATTAGTTTCTTCTAACTTTCTGCTTTAAAGATTTAATCTTCTTCCAAAGAGAATAAACTTCTAATTCATCATAATGTTGGGTTTAAGCCCCAACATCTACTAATCTATTTGTTTCTTGGGATGTACTTGGTAGTATTCATAGAATTATTATATTAACTACAATAAAGGACATTCTAAACTACTTACTACTCTTTTTAATAACCTCCCAGGTGGAGTGTGTTTCTTCAAATGCTTTGGAAAAGAAAAAACTCTGGGTACAGCATCTGGTTGTAATAATTTCAAAGAAAACCCTGGTCTAATTTTTAATCACTTTACCTTTACCACACTGACTTAAAACATCAAGTAATAATATTTTTAACATCTGCCTATTATATTAAAACAAATTAAGTATAATACAATCTTGAAAGTAATTTTTACTAAGTAGTAAGTTTGAAGCTGTAAAGAAGTTAATATTATTTCTCTTGTTTTTCAAAATTTACATAAAGTAAAAGACAAAATTACATGCAATATTACATAAATGATACTAACTTACTGACTAAATTACATTATACAGCTTGAAAATATTAACTTGATTTAAAGTGGCGTCATCAATTTCTAAATTGTATGTTTGAAGTTATTTTAAATGCATGAAATTAATTGCATCGCAGGAGAAAGATCACTCGGAAATAAAAAACTATAACAGAGAAATATCCTTGTGCAATAACAATCAGATTTATTTATTTTTTTTAAAGCCAAGATAGAATAAACACTTGTATGAATTCAGTAAAAAATAAGAAGAATATATTGTAATCCTTTATTTGATAGATTTACTCAATCGTTTGGTAGTTTTCAATCAAAACGTAAATTTATAATCATTTGACGTTGTTCCAAAGTGTAGCAGTTATTCTTATTGTTGCTACAGTTGTTTAAGTTTCTAGTGTAAATATTTCAAACTATAGATGCTGATATAACTAGATTGGTATCGGTCGATTATCATTATGAGCCAAAAAGATCATATGAACGATCTGTTTATACAGTAAAACCATAAATATAGAAACACATCATTTCTGGTGATTTGACTAGCAGCAGCAATCAGTAATGATTGAATTTACATGCTACAGGATCTTTTTTTCCCTGAAGCATATAGGTACACTTAGAGAATTATTATTTATTTTTACAAGTGCCATAGATTAGCATACTGTACTTTGACAGTTTCTTTTCTTTTAATAATAGGATAATATTCCAAATATCTGCACTATACTGCAGATTAACAGGTATATGAAACGAGTTAGGCAGTATTTGAGTCTTGTACAGAATTTAAGAAGACAAAATAACAAGAAAAGCAATAGCATAGCTTCAATAATTTTTTATTACAATTTTTAGAAATGCTTATTTTTGTTATGTAATTATCTATGATTCAGGTAGTTATAACAAATACAAAATAAAGCAAATTAAACTAATACACCAGTTAATTCTTTGAAAGAATACGTGTATATAGTATATTAGCAAAAATTTAGTTTATAATATTTTACGTCTCCATCTGGAGTAGTCAAAAACTTTCATGTATTCCTTTACTTGGCAGATCTCCCAGATATATGATACTAAATTATTAATCCAATGACGGATAGAAATTCCGACAAAATATGAAGCATAATACATGAATAAAGACAAACCTGAGTAATAGATCTATTACTCAGGTTTCAACCAAGTTTTATTACTTACAAATCTAAATTATTTATATAAGCATCTATGTATATTAACTTCCATCATCTGTAGATGCATTTAATTTGCATATAAGACATTTGTGTCTTTGTGAACGACGCTTATTCAAGTACAGATATCTCCTCTTGTGTGCTTCTATCCTCTCTGCTAGTTCTCATACATTCATTCCTCTAGGAATTCTACCAGTTATCTCCGGTAGCATGCAATTCATGTAAAAAGCTTTCAGCTTTGGAAGCATTTTTCTTAGCCACATTTGCCCATCTTTCATAATTCACTGTACGAAAAAGCCATTTTTAAAGTATATTATAAAATCACAATATTCGCGTCCCGTTATATTCAATTGTCCATGGATTTGGAAAACATAATTATGATTTGGTTTTAAGCTAAAATAAAGATAAGTTAATGTAATCATGCAATATTTTATAAACATAGTAGCTTTGACCAACGTTCTCCATTAATGACTTTATAACAGGTTCATTATAGGCCAGTAAATCACTGTTTTGAACTAAGGGATTGATAATCTTTTTAATTTCTGTTAAAAGGCCACTGCGTTCTATAATCTTAATGTTGTCTTCTTCATTCTCATCCTTCCTGTTACAAAATGCGTTAAAAATAAAGTAAACTTTTAATAAAGAAATTTAAGACATTTTTAAAGATTTAAACCTGCAGTTGGCATGATATCCACAAAATATTATAGGATGTGTTCAATAAATCCTGCCGTAGTTAAACCAATGGATGCTTTTGGCCAACCTCGCCACCAGCTTTTTTTGATAGCCATTCTAACACCCTCGACTAGCCTCTCAAGAGGTGGAATGCCTTCACATGAGGTACCTAGTAGCTTTCTGGCTTGAAGGAAGATTTATTTGTAATAAGCTTGCGCTGACGTTTCGAGTCGTGTGATTTGCACATTCGATTTTTTAGTACTTATTGGCCGTAGGAAATTTTCTTTAATTTAGACGTATACACTTGAATCTCCATCACCTGCAAGATACAATATAGCAAGCAATAATATTTATATACGTTATGTTTGTGTATTGTACAATATTTGGTGCAAATAGGTTAGTGAATTTACCAATCAAATGTTTATAAACAACTCTATGTTGTTTGATGCTCTTGTTAAAACCCTCCACTATTATATTATTATTATTATTATATATGAGCCATTGAATTTAAGACACATTCATGTTTCTTAGCTTTTCATTTCTTTGTCTACAGAAATTGCACTTCGAAACAAACTTTATTTCGAACACCCAGAGATAGAATTTTCTTTGTCGCAGGGCCAATTATAATTGTCTTGGGATTAAACAATGGTAATAATAGTAATATTTAAAATCATAACATATCATAATACTAACAACTCCTGATGAAGTTGTTTTCAAAATGTAACGAGCAGATCTTATAATAACTACTTTGGATTAACACATCTCGATTATCTTTATAAACATCAAAGATCCTGCAAAACGTGCCCATTCTTCACACCTAAAATATTTATTATAGCATTATCATGGTTAATCGAAAGTAACAAAACTTTTGTTCCGTACCTTCATTTATTGTTGGAAAATTTAAAAAAAAATATTTTATTATTTGCATAACACCCCTTTACGGCACAAACACTCTGAAACGTGATATTGTAGATTAAATTAAATAAATATTGTTTGTATTTTTTAAGGTTATGATTAACAAAGATTCACCAGCACCAGATCTCGCTCGCCGCAACATCTATTTTCTATTATAGAAACGAGCAAACATTTTCCAGCTTGCGGGTTTGTTTACGAGCTAGTTTTGCATTGCCATCTATTAAGAGAAAGTTAATTCTACTAATTGTTTGTTCCTGAAATCTGCATACCAATGTGCAGGCTTCTGCAGAAAATGATAAAACTACTGTTTTCTCTAATAGATGTCAGGCCATTGGAAATGAAAGAATTTTCTGAAACCTTCTTTCGTTTATGTGATCCTAATGATACATTTCAGATTTTGGTTTAGTTAAAGAACTTGAAATTTGTATACATCGGACCGTAGATATATTAAAATATATGCCCTCATCATGGGTTCATGACAAATTGGTAACAAATTTTGTCTTTTTGTTTCTCATTAAGATGAGATAAAGCAATATCACTTTATTTAAATTTTATCAAGACTTTTCCTAAATAAGAGGTAAATACCGTTTTATATATACTATATTTGTCTGTTTAATTGCAAGAACATAACTAATATAACGAATGCAAGTGGGGATTACAAATTTTTGATTTTTTTAATTTATTTTGTTTATGTGATTTTATTTATTTATATAATTTTATGTGGATGTTAGCTTTCCATGTCAGTTTTATAACATTATTAACGTCTATTAGGTGTCGTAGGTGCTGATTTTGAGAATGTAGCAACTGAAGCCCTCCTTTTTCAAATTGTTTCCTATTCTGGCAATCTTAGATTTCCTGTGGCCTATTTTCTTATAAATAAAGCTGATGCAAACCTGCAGTCTTAATTGCAGGAAATTGTCTGTAAAACTTATTTGATGTTGGTGTGGTTGTAAGATCCATAACTTGTGATGGAACTGTGGCAAATATATCAGCATACAATAAATTAGGCTGCAATATTGCATTTAACAAAATTGTCTCAAATTTTCCACATCCATGTACGCACAGCAAGGTTTACTGCATGTTGGACAGACACTTGCCACATACTAAAATTAGCGAGGAATTCATTATCAGAAATGCACTTATCATCAGATAAGTGAGCTATTAAATAGGAATACGTAAAACAGCTAAATGAACTACAAGAGCATCAGCAATTACGTTTAGCTAATTCATTAACTTCCAACCATGTTAATTATAAAAACGAGGTGATGAATGTACAGTTGGCAGTTCAAACTCTCAGTAGCGGAGTAGCAGATGCACTAGAGTTTTTAAAGACTTCTAAACGTTCTGGTTCCCAAGATGGATAAAATAGGATGCGAATACCAAAAGATTACCATTGATTACAATCGTAGTATTTTTTGTCTTTACAATTTTTTTAATTTAATTGGTTTTCTTTGATATTCTTATTACAGGCATAGATTTCTTCCAGTTTTCAAACTTAAAAATAAATAAACCAACATAAACAATTTTAAATATTTACGTTTTATTAATCTTTGTAAATACAATGTTAGACAGAAATAACAATATGTGTTGTCACATGTTAATTTTCAAACCGGTAAACATTTTGAATTCTGGGCTTTACGGACCATCCGAAAACTTCAACTTCTCATTAGGATCATATGAATGCGGAGAGGTGGCTCCAACTAACTCCATTTTTTTAAATTTATTCTGGAAACAAATAACAATGTGCTGGTTTCTAAGGCGAATGGTAAGACTAATGCTCTAATAGATGTCAGGCCACAGAAGGTCTACTGTAGGTAAGATTTAAAAAAAAACAATTGGTTATGCAGCGCCACCTATTCAGAAAAATTAAATTTTATTAAGTATTTGTTGCGGAAATCTGCAGAGCAAATGATAAGACTAATTTTTTCTCTAATGGATGTCAGGTCAGACGGAATAAAATTTTTATTTAATTTTATACACCCCTTATGCACCGTCATCTATTAAGACAGATCTAATTCTACCGATGATTCGTTTCAGAAATCTGCATGGCAATGTTTGTTTCCGTAATGATTGTTCATTGCTGCTACCTTCTTTCATTTATGTGATCCTAATAACAGATTTAAGATTTCGTCTTCTGGAAATTGTCGCACTTCAAATTTTATAAATTAGTTAGTTTATGGTATATTGGTGGCAAATTTTGTCGTCTTGTGCCTTATTAAGATGAGATAAAGCAATATCACTTTATTTAAATTTTAATCAGGGCTTTTTTTAAATAAGAGAAAGGCAAATTTGTCTATTTATTGCAAGAACATAAACTAATATAAACAAATCCAAGTGGCAAATTACACATTTTTGAAAGAGCCTTTTTTAATTTGTTGTTTATGTGATTTTATTTATTTATATAATTTATTTGAAAGTTGTATCATTTTTTAACATTATCTTCAAGCAACAACCCCTTTTGTATTTTGTGGAAAGGTAGATATTTGTCAAAATTATTTTAAAATATGTAGGAAGATTATACCATGTTATAGGGCAAACTACAAAAAATAACTATATTTATAAAGTCTAAACACTGGGTTCAGTATTTTGGAAGACATCACAACCTTGGCTGAAAAGACTTAAAACTCTAATAACGTTCGCTGCTGCTCGCCAGTAGAAAAAAGATAAAATATAAAATAATGTGAAATAAGTAATAATTATTGGAATTTTACTTGAGGTTCATAAATTGAATAAATTTTATTTATTATTATTATTATTATATTACTTACCATAAGTATCTAATATAATTTACATATAATCATGTTCGCTCTCGCATTTGGCCAAAAGATTTTCTGCACTCAGAATGATTCGCTTACCCAAGAAGGATATAAAGGAATGGGCACAAGAGATGCAATGGGTGTAGTACGTGCAATTGGAGATAGATATCTTGAGAAGGGAAGAAGATTGAGCATCTGTTTTGTTGATCTCGAAAAGGCTTTCGACTGTGTGCACTGAGAAAAGCTGATGATATTAAAAGAGAAAGGGGTGGATTGGAGATAACGAAGGCTCATAGCAAGTTTGCATTTAAATCAGGAAGAGGAGTAAGACAAGGATGCCCATTGCTGTCCATGCTCTTTAACATATAAATGTAGAATATATGATTGAGCGTTGCTGAAAAATGGAGTGAGAGTGGGAGGAAGAAGAATGGTAAGTATAAGGTTCACAGACAACATGATATTGCTTGCCGAAACCATGAAGAAGCTGGAAAGCATGCTCCAACACCTGCAGGATATGAGGAATGAGTTCTGGCTGAGGATAAATGTAAAGAAAACAAAGATAATGAAGATTGGAGGGGAGGAAGATATGATGGTAAAGACAGACGGAGAAAAGAATTGAGCAAGTGCACAGGTATAAGTATTTGGACAATTAACAGTTTTGCTAAACAGATATTGAAAAGTTCGAGATATTTATGGAAATTGTTAAAGATGGCATGAGAAGAATACAAGAAGAGCAGAGTAATGAAATTAAGTCTACTGTAGAAAGGAAGATTAAGAAACAAACATATTTTCCCAACAAGCAAAACATTGAAACAAATTAAATAGAATATATTTATATATTATATCTGCTACCAATCCATTTGGTTTACTTTTCGGGAAAATAATAATTTTTAAAAATTTAACACAAAGATGTAAAAGATTGCATTCTGTAGAGATAATAAGCAAATTCTTCTACATTTCTGGAAGGTGTATGGTAGACTACACTTTTTAAATGTCCCCAAAAAAAGTAGTCTGTTCTCCACTATCAGATAATTTTATGTAAATACTGTAACTCTTTCTGTGATACAGTTAGAGAAGGTAATTAAAGTATACCTATTGAAGATGTTCAATATTTAAATAAATAAATGCGATGAAATGATAATTTAAAAACTTAATTTACACTATTTTACAGTCTGTATTTGGATTCACAGTTTAGACAGAAGTTAGTGTGACAAAGTGTTTGAAACAAGCACTCACTTATTGCTGGTAACATAATAGAAGGGCAGAGAAAAGTATTTATAATTTTGATTTTAGAAGTACTTCTACTTGCAAACATTCTGTAAGGAAAAATACAATTCCATTATAACACTTATTTTATTAAAGGTAATGTGTATTTGAAAAAGTACTTGTACTTGATAAAGATTTATTAGAATGTACTTCAATACAAATTACACGAAATTTTCCATCTGGGCTGTTCTATGTACAAATACAAATTCCTTTTTATAAAATGTATTTACTTCAAGTACCAGTACTCAGTAAAAGTGTTTGTCCAGCATCTCAAGTACATCTATTCAAATAGTTACCCAGGTCTGCTCCCTATTTTCTCCTTACACCTCCTAAATTCTTGTCTAACAGCCACATTCATTTTACCATCACGATTCTTTACTTAACCTCAAAATGTCGAACAACTTCAAACATCAAATGAGAACGAAAGAATGTTTAAAATTATTTATTATTTTCATTTTAGTAGGTACACCCTTAGATATGAGTATTTACAACTATAAACAAGAAATGAATGGCAAAAAAATAAAAACAAAAAATATAAAATAACTCTAGTACATATAAACATAAACATATGGGCACAAATTACATATAAATACACAAGTTAAATTCAACTACAAACATATTTTTTACACAAATTCTACGTTCTTTAAAACTGCAAATTACTAGTCTTTCCCGCATGCTGTATATAATAATAACCATATGAATTTTACACCAGTAAATCGCAATTTTATAACCGCAGATAACAACCTAACTGGGTATTTCTTTTTTTTGTACATAGTATAATCACTTTATTTTATTGTTCTTCGACTTCAACCAATTATCATCCTAAACACTTTCTAACTGTTGAATGAAGAAGAGTAAAGTGTTCATTCAACACTAACATCGATCCTAATCAATATTACCAGAAATGATAAGAATACAAAGGGAAACATGAGAATCTAAATTATAAACATTATTCGAACTTCTTATCATGAAAAATTCTTAAAAGTTCCAGTAATTATTATTTAATTTTCTTATATAACACCTTTTAATCTTTAAAACAGATTTTTAAGTGATATCTCTCGCATAAATACACCATGCGCTAGGACACTTGATGGCTTTTGAAATGAAATAATATGTTGGACTAGCACACATAAGTAAGACGATTTAATATTAGAACCACGTTATTGTAACAAGTAAACAAATTATTTTATCTCAAAATTCATTGATGTTTTTAGCGCAGCTTTTAAAACCAAAAATTTCCCTTTATTGTCTAGATATAACCAACAATTTTCTTCTAACATACAAAAAACATGCAATTTGCTTGAGTATTGAGTGTTTTTGTTCTCTTAAATAAATAATTATTATTATTAAAACTTATCGCATGATAAATTTCTTATTTACCAATTTTTATAATACGTTTGTGACTCAACATTTTTACTAATCCATTACGTTGATTTGTTAATAATTCTTAAACAATATTTATAACACACATAGAATAAAATAAATAGAATCACCTTCAGTCAGGAAAAATGCTGACTAATTAGTAAATAAAGAATTGCAAGAACTAGGGGAGCAATGTAAAAAAAACATCGTGTTATGAGAACGATTACAAAGAGCATTATACTGATCTTGCATTACAGCTAGATTCTTATTTAACACACGTTTCTCATCATTTACGGCCACATAACGCTCTTTCAAAACAACTAACTCTTCCTCTAATGCAGCTATCTGCTCTGCACTCAATGATGTGTTTGATATGGCTGATTTCAGTTCAATGTTATTAGAACTTACTTGTGCTTGGTCGTTGGTCTCTACATTATCACTTAAACGTTTAGTATTATTTGATCCCACACCATTATGAGAAAAACTGATTGTGTCGATATTACATAACTGTTCGTTTAAACTTAGAATTCTATCACGCATCTGTTGCATTTCATTGCAGCTCTCCTTCCATTTCTGTTCTAACAAACCTAATTCACGCTTCAAATGAGCACACTCTTCGCTTTTCTCAAAACACGTCTGCTTCTCTTTAGTGAGTGCAGTTTCAAGTTCTGTAATCTTATTTCTATTTACTATAGATTGCTGCTGTAACTGCTCAATTTGCTTTTTTAGCTCGATTTGTAATGATTGAAATTGGTATTTTAAGGTTTTCGAGTCAATCTTACCCATGTCACCTCTCTCTTTGTAATCACTAAGAGTCTCGCCTTCTCTATCTTCATCACCGTTCTGGATTTGCAAATCCTCCTGTTTAGAAGTAAAAAGACAATAAAAATTTATTTAGCAAATAATCATTTAAAGATTCATTTACCAAGTCGTTTTTTGCAACTTCTGAATCATTCCTGTGTTCCTTTTCGTTTTCTTCTTTTTCACTACCTTCACTATCAATAATTGTTTGTTCCCTCATAAAACTAACATTCATCACTCTTGATGTATCTCTTGCAGATTCTTGCATTTCTTCTAAATCACTACTGAACATTTCTGAATCTACATGCGTGTCCGTTTCATCACCATCTACTGGGGCTACCTAAATAGAATTAAGAAAACTTTTAGTAAATTCCAATTTTTCTTGCTATCTTTCTAGAAATTTAGAGAGAAGTTATAATAAGTTCATCAAATTAAAACCCACAAAACATTAATTACCAAGATAAGAAAACAAGGCAACAAAGTATTATTATCAAAACATAACAAATAAAACCATTTATTGTCAACAGATAAATTTGTGCAAATTCTTTTATGTTGCAATATCTTTTTTTTATTGGAAATTAAAACTAGAATAACTCACCTAAGTATACAACAATACAAAACAAAATCAACTAACGGGACAGCAATAAGAGAATCAGCAACACTAAATTAGAAATTACCAAGCAGGAATGGAAAATTTGGGAAAACCAATGAACAACAAAAAAAGCTTGGTGACACAACGAAATCAATTTAACTTGAATGACCACCAAATCTATTTAAAAACTTCGTTATTTAAACATCTTTTGTTTGACCAATTAAGTTATCAAAAATATATACAATTCTGGATATTAAAGGTATCAAGATGTCGCATTATTGAGAAACGAGAATAAAAAAGAAAGAAAGAATAGAGGCAAAAATTAGAAAAGAATGTTTTGTACCAAGTGTTTTTCTTTCTTGTTAAGTTGGCAATAAAAAAAACATTATGGTGACAGTACTGATTCTTGACAGTTGATTACAGTTAATTCAGACACAGCCAATCGGCTTGCTTGTTTTCATTAGTGACAGTAAGTTAACCTCAAAGACCTGTCACTTTGACAAATCATGGTTTATGTCAATCTTAAACATTTAAGGTTCATAATTCAAAGTTAAGACATCAATGACAAACTCAAATGAACACAAAAAAAAGTATTGAATCATTTGAATTTAAATTAATGTCAATTTCTTGATATTAAGATATCAAGATGTTACATTATTGAAAAGCAAGAATAAAAAAATAATACAGGGTATAACTCAAATATTGTAACAAGCTTGAAGGGGCAATTAAGAAAAAAAATTCTTATAAATATGAGTCTGAAACTTAACCGTTTTCAAAATATAAGGCGTTAAGTTTTAGAACACAGTAAAATATCAAAATGAAATTTTCTACGTTTTTGTTACTATAAGGTATCTTCTATTTTACATAGTTTTGTGTTTAATATCCTTATCAGAGGCAGGGAGATGGGGAGGAGTTTAGCTCATTACCCCAAAGATTGTTATGTCACTGAAAAATTAAACTTTCTTTTATTTTCAGAATCAAAAATCTATTTGGCAATGAAAGTCACTCATTTTTCACATAGAATACGTTATTTTCGAGTGATTTGTGTTGCATTCGTCAACAGAAATTAAGCTTACTTTGCCATAAAACACTTTAATGTAATGTATCTCAAAAATGGTGCACTTTAGGGAAATAAGTTATATAGTAAAATAAGCTTGATTTCCGTCAACACAAGATTGGATATTTGCAATTAGGTAAATCTCTGAAAAAAGAACAGTAACGAACAAGAAATTATACATTATGTGGCAGTTGATCTAGAAAAAGCATTCGACAGCATACACTGTCAAGAAATTTAGAGAATACTAAAGGAAAAAAACAAACAAAAAATGATAATTGCAATAATAAGCTTCTATGAAGACACAGGAGTAAGACAAGGAAGAATCTTAAGCTCTTTCCTTTTATTGCAGTACACGTCAAAGGAAGTGAACAAAGGAGTAAAAGGAGTGCACCTAGGATATAGGAAATTAAAACCAACATACAGAAAAAGAGTTCTTATATTATGTGGATGACCTAATACAGTTTGCTAACAATAAAAAGGAACTGGAAGGAAGAATCTTAAGATGGGCCGAAAATTTAAGAAGACTTAGCCTAGAAATCAACATTCAGAAAATAGAGGTTATGACATTAGCAAATGAGACAGAAAAAATAAACTATTCGACTAGAAGGAGACAGAAAACTGAAATACTTGGGAACAATGATACAGTTGGAAGGAAAAATAAATGATGAAGTACTTAACAAAATAAACAAAGTAAACTCACTATACTGGACACTGTTTAAGGTTTTCTTCAACAAGCGTGAAATATCTAAACAAAGACAAAAATATACAGATCAATTCTGGTACCAACACTAATTTACGGCTGTGAATCATGAGTATTAATTGACTAATTAAAAAACAAAATCACGGCAAAATGAAAGTGATACAAAAAATCGAGTGTCACTAAATTGGATAAGATAAGAAACGAGGCAATGAGAATAAATTTCAAGATGAAAAGTGTAATTACAAAATTAGAGACTAAGCAGCTGAGGTGGTTTGGGCATACAGTGTAGGTGAAAGAAGAAAAAACGCTAAAAAAAACAATGCTATTTACTTATAACATGACAGTGTGTGTGAAATAATCATACATGGAATAGCAAAGTGATAACATAGAGAGCTGGTTTTGTAGCTTAAAATATTGCTGAAAGTTACTAGAAATCTAAATATCAATAATCTGACTATGACTGGATATTTTTGCTCTACAGCCAAATTTATTTTCCAACATAAGGTATCTTTTATAGATCACATCACAAATTCGTTATTTAAGGTAGGCGCATTTTGAAATTTCTCTCAAACTGCTTAACTAGATTTGAATTTCTATTGAGTAGATAATTTTAAGCTCCTTCAAGTGAGGTATAACTCAACCCCATTACATACTACTTAAGATTAGTTCAGTTTTTTGTCTTGTGAGTTGAAGCATTGCAAGTGGAGTGAATGTACATGTGATAAATAGAGCAAACAGTGTTAATCACAATAAAAAAATGAAATGGTGTATCATCTGGAATCATAGAATGTAAACAAATAAATACCACATACTCGGGTTAGTAAACAGTACCATACTTAAAAAATCAGAGACTAATGAACATCGAATAAGAATAGGAACATAAAAGGAAGGAATAAAAGATCTAAACCGGAATATCATAGCTTGTCGGAGACAAAAGAAAAGATATTCCAAAGAAGTAACATAAAACAGATAGAGCCAAAAAGATTGAAAACACAGATATGGACAAAATCAAAAAAATGTTGATGGACATGAAACTTGATATTAAAGAAGCAATAAGATCTATTGTGACTTCCATCTTAAAAAAATGTCTTTGTTATTACAAATCAAAAACAAGAATTTAGAGTGATAACTTTATTTTAGACATCAAACCATACAAAAAGGTCCCAAACAACTTTTTTCCATTTTTTCAAATAACAAGAGTAAAATTTGAAAAAAATCAATTTTTGCTAATAACACAAAACAAAGGAAGATATTTAAAATCTGATTACACCAATGAATTCAGCGGAGAAAAGCAGATTAGTAATGTGTACCTACTCAATTTTTTTCTAGCTTTTGTAGTTTCTAGGATACACTGTATTTACCTCAAATTTGGACCACCCTGTATTACTAATATGCAGATACACCTATTTCATCTTTGAAAGGGAATGCTTTAATTTTATATGCAAGAAATGAATCATCTATGAGTCAGTATAAAGCTTTATTCACAACCTCAAAATTAGTACTTAAAATTAATACCCGTTAATTAATTATTATTAATTAACCATTAAAATTAATACTTAACGTAGAAGTTTGCATACTCCAAACTTTCATAGATTAATTATACGGAAGGAAGCGTGATGCACATGCGTCGGGAACTGTCATTTTGCTTGTTTTAGTTTTACAGGTTAGAACTTTTAGAATATAATGTCGAATTTGTTTTCTATTATGAATTTTACTATGTTACTCAACAGGTGACACCACTGTATACGTATTAATTTTATGGATTAATTTTGTCAATTGTAAATGCTTACTTTAACTAAATTAACAAAATAATTGAAGTTATTAATTTTAAGTACTAATTTTGAGGTTGTGAATAAAGCTTAACAACCAGCATTGGAAGTTTTACGTGCAACCTCAACATTTTTATGTCCAACACAAGTCTTCGTGTCTTCTACAATACTATCCAATTACCTGATACAATTTCTAGTGGCCCTATGCAATCACTTGTATACTTGCCTCAAATTTTATTACTACAGACTATTTCATCAGAATCAAGAATCAGAGAAAATCTTAAATATCTCTGCATAGTTATCATAATTTTCTGATTATGTCCAACCCAAAAATTGTGTAGCTTCTAAAGGGCGCTATGAAATAATTTACAAGTTGTTTGATGAAAATCATTCAAAACTATTGTTCATGTAAGTTATGTAAAATACAAACTCAAAGTTTATTTGCAAGTGAAATTGCCCTTAAGGAGTTTATTATGTATTCAGTTTTTGTTGATTCAAGAATCAGTAACTTCAACAACAAAATCAAATTAAAATCATCAAGTAACCAAATCCGCATAATCTATGAAATACAACACATACACCAGTGACTGCAAATTACATACAACTATTCTAAATCATGTCAGTGTGACAAACACATAAATGAATAAATCACCAATATGAGGTTTTCATTTCATAGGTTATGCAGATTATAATTCAAATTTAAATTAATGACAGTTAAATTAAGACAACCAATCAGCTTGCTTGTTTTTTGAATGACAGTAAACTAACCTCAACCACCTGTCACTTTATAATTTGAGGTTAAGAATTTTTATTGGATATTTAGAATCTTCAGTTTTTGGTGATCCAAGAATTGGTGCTTGTTGAGTAGTAATTTAATAAATAATTTAATAAATGTTAAATGATAGTTTCAGAATGATAGTAATTTTATAAAGAAAACATTTCAAAAGTTCAAACTATCACTATTATGTAAACATTAATTTTATCAAAGCAATAAAATTGAAAATGAATAACATCAAAACAGTCAAATTACATTTATGAATTAATTTTAGGACCTGTAAATTACATATAAATAGAAACATCGCACTTACTCTAAGATTAATGTGATTTTGCTCCGGTTCATCCAATTTATTAGTTTGGTTATATTCTGGTTCTATATTTTCACAATTTTCATTTTCTGCTAATAATTCTTCTTTAGTCTTCATTCCTTCTGTATAAATTAAACTACATTTCTAAAATTAAAATAAACACTTTTAAAACACAGTTTGCAATGATTGGACAGTACAAACCTCTAATTCTTCCAATGGCAACAATTCTTTAACGGGATTATTTACAAGTGATTTATATTGTTCTAATTTTGTCTGTAGTTCATTTACAATTTGTGATTCAGAATCCAGCCTAGCTTGCAGTTCTCGTTCTCGTTGTTCTAATTGTGCTCTTTCTTCATCTGACCTTTTCTGTTCAGACATTAATTTGTGTGCTATTTCCTAGAAATATTTTAAATTCGCAAAGAATCCTTTACCTGCATTAAGAAAAAAAGCGTCTTACTTGTAATTCTTGTTGTACTTGTGCTAATTGTTCCTTGGCAAGGCTGGCTTCTTGTTCGGCAGATGCTTTAGCTCTCTCTTGCTCTGTAGCGGCGGCAACTGCTTCTAATCGCTCTGCGTGAAGCTTACGTAATGCTTCTTTAGCTGCAGTTTGATATGAAGTTTTTTCTTCCTATAAAAATAATTAATTCTTCTTGATATTTATCTTTAATTAATATCTTCAAAAAGCATACCTGCAATTTACTTAATTCTTCTCTTAATCTATCATCCGTTATATTCTTTGCAGCTTGTGCAAGTTGACTTTCTAATGTTGCAACTCTAGATAACAATCTTTCTTCTCCTATGTAAGCCTAGAATAATTATAAATTAAAATGCCAATTTAAAAAAAAAATAAAAACAACAATTACCTGCCAACTTTCATCAGCTGACCGACGTGTTTCTTCAACAATATGTTGTAAGGCTGATAGTTTGCTTTCTAGGCATTGTTCTCTTTGACAGGCCTCTTGGATAATTTGATTAAGTTTGTACAATTCATCTAATGGAACTAGCCCTAAAACATTAAAATTAGATTTTATAAATCGCAAAACGATTAACTTACCATGTCTGCTTGTTTCTGTTATGCTAGGACTAGCTTTTGCTTCTTTACCATCTGCTAAATATAATTTAAGTGTGGCAACAATACAACAATGTGTTACTTTACGATTATTCTCTACAACATCAACTCCAAATTGCACTATATCTCCCGAACACACTTCGTGAGGTTCAGAATCTGAGCTAGAAAGTCTGTTATTGTTTACAAACGTGCCATTGCTACTTTTGGTATCCTATAATTGTAATAATGTAGCAATAATCTTATAACATGCATAAAACAATACAGCACATACCTGCAGATAAAACTTGCCACAATCGTACCAAAGTAGTGCATGGTGTCTTGATAACACTTTACAGTCAAATATGGCATTTGTCGGTGTAGCACGTGCTCTTGCAACTGATCTTCCTACTTTCACAGGTTGATCTAATGTTAACGTACGTTCTTGAAATGGATGAGAATTTGGTCGGGCGATCAAGATTGCTTTTGCACTCATTGTGTTATTCGTTGTTGGTATTACCATGTCATTGTCGTTGGCAGGGGTTGGGTAAGTTGCCACATTTTTCACCCAACTCCCGCTTACAACAACCATTTCCTACAAATAAAAAAATGTATATCAATTAGATTTAACAGATTACATTAATAAACATCATTGACATCTATGAACTTGAGAAATTCTTTACAAGTTTTATAGTCCAAAGAGAGTTTAGGAGCAATAGTAAACGGCTCTTATGGTTACAATACCTACATTACAGAATGATAAATAATAATTCTACCTCATATGTGACGACAATACATTTATGGTAAATCTAGAAACAACAAAAGTTCACTTATTTAACATTTGTGATAACTGGTTCTGTCTTTTCTGTCAAAAATGTGTGGGCGTGAACTTAGCCACTTATTGTAGTAAGTCTTTTGTATTGGTTCGCTTTCTACAATAATATACTGCGCAAGTCAAATTAAATAGCTTGCTAAAATAAGAGAGTATAATGTGAGGCTTCTCGGATCAGAGAAAGATAGACATACAAGACCTTTAATTTTGGTGATTTTAATATAGGAGGGAAATTGTTAAAAAAAAAGGTTTAAATGAAGGAGATATGAAAATTAAATATGCACAAAGATTAGTTTATCAAACAATAATTTGATATACAAATAGTGATTTCAGTATTTTACACATTCGATCACATTCCTAGTTACACAGTATTTTCACAGTAGTTCTATCTAGGAATATTTTGAATGGTGAGGAACAAGCTAGCACTGTAATTTTTTGGTTTTCAACTTTAAAGTCAAAAAGAGAAAATAGACATTTACGTTTTTTTTTGTTCTAGCTTTTTTATCGTTACAAACCTCAAAAATATAATTAAACACTGTAATTATACAGCTTTCTATATTGTCAAGATTGTTAGCCGACGTTTTGATGGTTTTGCAGAATTATATAATGAATCAAATTCATTTTGTTTCTTATGGACACCATAATAGAATTCCAACGGTACAGACACTGCTAAAACACCCAAAAACTAAAACTATTAAAATTAATAAAAATAAGTTTAATGCTTCATTATGAGTTTTTAGAATAAATGAATAATCAAATTAATCTAATACACAATCATCTTCTCATATTTCATATTGGAAAATATCCGAAGTGACGCTTTATGAGAAAAGTCTTTGAAGATAACAAACTAAGTATGTTTTATGTGATTTATTTTTTGCACTGCTCTGTCTGGCAACAATGCCTCAAAGTAGCCTATATTAGAGTCCCTAAATGTAAATTTGTCAGTATTATTATAGTTGAGACACGAATGTCAGAATCTATCTCTTTCTAGGCCAAACCGAATTTTCTGCAATAGATATACATTTTTGTCTCTTTTTCTTCACAAAAAATCAGTTTTAGGTTATGTATTACATTTATTCTCACATCTGCACTGTCAATGTCATTTTTAATAAAAGATATTGCATGCAATCCAGTTGCATGCGTACACTATGCTTCTTGCCAATGCTTAGCACACCGCGTGCTGACGCACGAAATTAGAACTTGTTTAATTTTTCCCTGCATTTCTAGTGGAAAACTTGTGTTTTTATTTATATCAATCTAAAATAACAATGTTGGTAGTGCTTATTTGTAAATGCAACAGAAAATAAAGAGGATCTCATACGAATCAAGTGTATTTTTATTAGTTTTACGGATTAACGAGTATTATATACAGCACTGAACAAAGAGAAAGTTAGTGCAATTCATAAGTAAGGGTGTGGGGACAAAAAATCTGAACAAAAGTTCTACCGCTGTAATCGAGGTACCTTTGAAAACAAAACTTTTCTAACCTTTTATAAGATTATTTGACACTTGTTAGTAATTGTTACTGATAATTCATGTCGAGCTAATTGAAGTCTGTGGTAATAATGAAACACCTAAAAGAAAATGAACGACGAAATATCGTTGCCGAATTTTACAAAACTCATGTTCATTTGAAAAAAGTCTTCACTGTAAACCATTTTATTCAAATGGGAATACCAAAATCAACAATCTATGCTATTTGTGCAAGAGTAGATAAGGACAATTCAGCACAAAGAAAACCAGGAAGTGGAAGACCAGCAAGAAAAATGCCCGAAAGAAAGAGATAAGCTCTTGTTTGTCGGCTCATGGTAAACTGGGTGTCTCATTACGGAAACTTGGTCAGAAATTTAAAATCGACAAGAAACATGTTAGTAACATATTGAAACAAAATAACGTTGAGACTTTTTACATGAAAATCAGCTTCCAAATATTCAGAGAAACAAAAATTAGACCAACGACGAAAACTAAGAATTTTCTCGGAATCTGTTTTTTCGCCATCCAATTGTTTGACAATAATCATGGATGACGAATCACATTTCAGTTTTGATGGCAGCGACACTGCCAATAACAAACCTTTTTATTATAAAGAAGGTGAAAATGTAGATCCCGAAGTACATTTCAAGCGACACAAGAAATTTCAGTCAAAAGTGTTGGTCTGGTTGGCCATTTCGTCACGCGAACATTCTTCTGCTTTTATTTGTCCATCTGGCAATTAATGGGAATATTTATGAAAAATATTGTGTAAGATCCCGACTTGCCCGTTTCATCAGATATAAACACTCTGATGGAAATTTCATCTTTTGGCCGGATATGGCAACAGCCCAATATGCGGCCAATGTTATTGCTGCGTATGAAGATCTAAATATTAATTATGTTCCAAAAGAAAAAAATGTTCCAAACGTTCCTCAGTTAAGACCCATTGAACGTTTCTGGCGAAATCTGAAGAGAGAAGTTTATTCTGGCGGATGGAAAGCTTCCAGTCATAGGCAATTAGAGCAACGTATACTGTTAAAAATTCGGCAATCAAAAACATCCACATTTGAAAATTTAATGCGCCGTATTAAAACAAAAATTCGCCAAGCAAGCCGGTATAATGCTGATTCCGTTCTTTAAAGTTAGCATATTGTTTGTATTATTTAAATATTTCATTTGGTATTTTTCAATAAAGATATGTTGTTTTAAAATCTGTCCAGACTTTTTGTCCCCACACCCTTAATAACTCAAAAGACTAAGCTAATACTAAAAAAATTTATAATCACAGCAGTTAAAACAAATTTACAATATAAAGTCCACTTAAAAATAATGACTAATTAAAAAAGAGTTCAATCAAAGCTACAAACACGACAGCACGTCAGCACATAAGCACAACACACAAAAATCTACAAAAACCAACTCCAATAACTACCAAATTTGTAAATTGTAACTAACGGAGCTTCGATAACCTAAAAATGATTCACAAGATCGCGTCTTTTTCAAAATAAAAAAACGCATGTGACGTTTTTATTTTTATTTTGTTAAATATTGCCAACATATTAAAACCTTATTAAACCATAAAACCCCAAAGAAATGCAGAAGAAATGCACGCAATAGTTGCATGCGTGAGCACGCACGTGGCACGCGTAGTGTGAATTGGGCTTAAGCTTCAAATACAGATTTTACTCAACTCTTGAATATATGTAGTTGGCTTTTTGTTACTCAGATTACAGAGGTATACCTAGGTACTAGAAAATTATAACGGTAGCTTTATAATGAACCCGAAACAAGGCATTCGCGCTGGTTTATGTCTTTAATTTACGAAGTTAAACTCATATCATTTTCAGTGATGCAGTGGTCCCCTAGACAAAGCTTTTATTATAATTCTTGTAATTTATCTACAATCAAACACAATTAAACGTGATATTAACGATATATTGATACTTACGTAGAGCGATGTTGTATTAACAATGGCTTGCGAGCAAAAGCGGGAGAGATTGGGGATGCAAGTGGTTTTTAAGACTTAACTAACGTCAACTACGCATGAGTCCTCTAAACTTATGCAACTAATATTACTGACTTGTAAATGTGAATTGCTGCATTTACCCCTTCCCTCAATCTCATATTACATTAGGTGTATTCATTTAAGCATAAAGACAAAAAGGACTAAACTTACCCACACATAAAAGGAAACACATAATCATCTTATAGTAACTACTTACTTACAAACTATATTATTGTATAATATTTAGGAAATTTGCACAAGGTCCAAGACCAGAGCTTTGGCAAACATATCTGCTACTTGGTCATTTGTTCCTATGTAAAGCAGTTTGATAATACCTGCTGGAACAAAATCCCTCACGAAATTTTTATGCAGGACTGATTGTCTTCATATTTAATCTCTCTTATGATTAATTTCATTTAGAATTTGCGATAAAAACATTCAAAAACATTTTAATTTATTTTTATTACAAATCCTAAAACACTTCCGGTCAATAGGGTCATTTGTAGAGTCCGAGTCTACATATGAAATTATTATACATTCATTACTGTCTGATTTTACTAATTTTATTCTAAAGCTTTGCGTGTGTCTAAGGTATCACGAGAACATTCTTTAATTGTTTCCAGTGTTTTTCACTATAGACGTGTTTAGTGATGACGTCACGAGACACAATAGAATTCAAATGTCGATTCCAAACAAAACAACTCCTAAGCAACGGTAGTTACGCACAGCGCATGTTGTTATGTTAACCAATAACCACGTTAGTTACATCCTAGCAACCAAATTTGTTTGGAATCAATCAGGCCGTGTGACATCACACTAAACACGTCTATAACAATTTCGAAATTGGCTGAAAAGGTTACACTATAACCAGCTATAACCTTTTTCATAACTTAGATCTACCTTGATTCCAACATTGTGTATTACATTAGAGATCCATTTAATTTTCATGGCAGTTTTAATGCAGTGATAAGCAACCCTTCCACTTTGAATTTGTTTAAAACCTTTTTGATTAGTTCCTTCTGAATTACTTGAAGTTCTTCATTTGTGTTTTAATTTCTAAACCCATAAATGTTATATTTTTATTTTCAAACTCTTTAATTTTAAACTCTTTCAACAATTTGTTTTTGGCAAATTGGAGATTTTTAAGTGATTTTGAAAATAGAATCATATATATATATTAATAGAGAAATACTGTTCCTATAATACAGACATGAATCCTTCTTGGATCTATAAAAATTTAAAGAAACCAGCATTTCGCCCAAGAGTTTGGTACCAGCATTTTGGCGATTGCTTAAGTCCGTACAAAGATTAATTTGCAAACTATATCTAAACCTCAAATTTTTAAACTTTTTAAAGGGAGCATAAAAACTGCTTTTTCTAAATATCCGTAAAGAAAAGCAGATTTGACATCAAATTGTTGAACATGCATGTTATGTTCAATGTATAAACTTAATAATAGTCTTAACATTACCATATGTGCCACCGGAGCGTAGATGTCCTCTTCTAGATTGTATTGTTGGAAACCCCGGGCCACCAGGAGAGCTTTCTTTAGAGTCTTCCCATTTAGAAGCTATCAACTTTGCGTCTTGTGGAGGTTTCACAAGCTCCCAGGTGTCATTTTGCTTCAGGAAGTTGAACTCTTTGTTTATGGATTTCTTTCAATTTTTCATCATTTTTGTCTGCTTCTTCATAGCTTTGAGGCACATCTAAAATCAAATTTCCGGTCAACAGCGCTGCCATCATACTTGTTTCAAAACCGGTCAAGTATTGCCGTTTTCTCGCTTCTTCTCTTGGAGTTTTTTTTGTTGCCCCTTTTTCGACTTTTCTACCTTTTTTTCCATCATGATTTTCGTGATCATTTTTTTCGTCTTCTCTCTGATTTTTGTCACCATTTTCGTTTTGATTTTCTTCGTCTTCATAGCGACGTCTTTCATTTGTCTGATCTTCTATTTTCTGTTCTAACAATATTTATATTTTCTGTTTTTCATTTCGGGTCTCGTTTCTTGTTTTTCTCTTTTATCGGGCTCAGACTCTCTGAGGTACTTTTTCTTTTTTTACTTTCATCAAAAATTATGTTCCTTTCATATACAATTTTTCATTCACTTGGCTTCCATAGTCTATGGTCTTTTTCTATGTACCCGACAAAGATTAGTTTCTCATTTCGGGGGTCAAGTTTCGAGCTTCTTTCTTCCTTCGATATCAAATTATTTATGAGCTGTGCATCCAAATAGTTTAATTTTTGATATGTTTGGTTTTCGACTATTCCACATTTTAGCAGGTGTGATTTTATTTGGTAAAACGCTGGTTTCCGTTCTATTTTTTTTTTAAATATACTGATGTTCTTACTGCTTTCCTCCACAATTCCTTGCCTAAATTCGAATCGAAGATTAGGCATCGAGCTGTTTTCATTTGAGTTCTATTTAGCCTCTCGGCTACGCCGTTCTGTTTTTATGCCTTTCTTTTGACAAATTTCCCTAAAAGCTTTAGAACTATACTCCCCTTTATTGTCACACCTTAACCTCACCATTTTGTGTCAAATTTAGCATCGATTGTGTTAAATAGTGGTGTTCGACTGCCTATTCTAGAATGGTCTGAGAGTGGTATCTCTGTCATTCTTCAATACATGCTGCTAACAAGTTACACATATACTCTCAGAGCACTCTAGAGCATTAGTCGAATACACTATAAGTAATCCTTGAATTTTTCAATAACCTCGCCCTTCTTTTTCAGCAAATAGACCATATAAAACTGAGAGTAATGAATAATGATCTATAAAAGTGGGAAACACCTCATTCCATTATATGTGTGACTGGGCTTATCGGGCCACAAATATCTATCGATACCACCTTCGATAACCTCTTTGGTTTTACCTCCTCGGGGATTTTATGAAACGGTAGTTGCTTGCTTGATTTCTAAACAAACTTCGCAGATTTCAGATATGGGATACTTGGATGAATGTCCCATTCTGCGATGCATCATTATGGCCTCCGCAGAAGATACTAATCTTTATGTTTTGTCCGGTAGATAAACTCTAGGTTTTAAAGAGCCTCAGTGTCGCCAGTTTGTCCACTTGCAGTTCTGGAATTTGCTGTGACTTTCCCATACTCTTAAACAGTCCAGTCAACCAAATTATCTCTTTTAGCGCTTCGTTGACTGCAACGAGCTTACCTCAAAGTCAGTCTGTTTTTCTCTCATTTTTCTTGATTTTTTTGCAGTCCCCAGCTCCTTTATTATTGAGGTTGACACAGGCTTACAGTCTTGAAAACCAAATCGTTCTCAAGCCTTCTTGGTGTATGCTTGATGGCTTTATCTCGATTGATCCATCTTCCAAACGTACAATCTCGAGACCAATACAGTTGTCAGTTTCTTGCTGATAAAAAGCCATTATCAACCATCATCGTCCGAGTACAAAGCTACTATTAGTTTTGTATCTCTCGTTTGTCTAAGCAGGGATCAGCTCTACTCATCTTAAGACTTGCTTTCTGAGAAATGTGCTAAAGCACTTTGACCAACATCTTGGTACCTGCTTTAGTCCGTAGAGACTACATACCTATACATACACTCTCAGAATTGTCTTTCTATTCCCCATGTTGCTGCATGTATAGTCTCATCTAATTCACAATATAAAAATGCAGTTGAGACATCGAACTTAATAAGGTATATATTTTCTTTTGCAGCAATACTTAGTATCAAACGAATCGTGTTCAGTTTTGTAACTGGGCTAAATGTCTTAGAGTAGTCAATTCCATCGCGCTAGTTAAAATCTTTTATGACAATCCTGTGCTTATACTTGCAATCTGGATGGGTTTTTACTGCATAAACCCACCTGGAGAAAATGACTTTAGTTTCCTTTGGCAATGGGGTCAACTCTCAGCGACTTCATTTTTTGATCCATGGCCTTTGTATGAATCTGGAATGTCTTTTTCAGTTACGTCTTAACTTAGTGTTAGTCTTTATAAATTGATAGTCATTTCTTTAAGCTAGAGCTGCCTCTCAAATCTCTGAGAGGTGCCTAAAGTGGTTCTTTACTATTTTCTCCTGGTTCTTTATAGTTCGAAAAGTTCTCGTTTTCACACTTTGAGGTTACTTCTGTTTTTGGCAGAATATGGCTTGTTTTCTTCACAGTTGCTTTCTTTCCTTTGGACACTCTACGTCTTTTATTAGTAATTCTACTGGTTCCTCATGCAGTGACTTGGTATTTTGTTAAATGTGACGTCTCTGCAAAGAAGTAGCCTGTTTTTTTGAAATCCAGATTCTGAATCAGTGATTGCCATCGTAACCAACTAAGAAAACCTTTAAATAGTTTTTTTGTCTATTTTTTGGCGTTTCTGTACTACAATGTGAGCGTAGCAGGCAAATCTAATAATGTGCAGGTATTATATTCTGGGCTTTTTGCCTATTCAAAGCTCGTAAGGACTTACTGTTTCTACTGACGATTGAAGGTTCTAGTTTGGTTAGCTTACCATAGATAACATCTAAGGCTCTTTCGTGGTAATCTAATAAGTCATTGAGATTTTAAATGAATAAAACCAATAGCTTTGTCTAGATTAAGCCACTTCTAAGGTAGTTTATCTCTGTTTAGAAAACATTAGCTGCATCAGTCTTAATTCACCTGACAGCATCCAGATTATTCAGTACCATCTTCCCAGCAAGGTCCATGAAACGGGGGCTTTGGGCACCAGAATCTTGGAGGGGAACTTTGCGTTGACGAATATAAATTCTTTGGAGTCTTAAGAGGGACTTTCCATTTCTGGTTGGGAGGTTGGAGAAGCTTACATATTACAATAGGCCTTAGTGCGCTCAATTAGTTAAAATGCACTGAGATTATCCATGTTTTGTGAGATTATCATACTCTTTGATTACGCATCATAAATCCATTTACTAAAAAGAATTAAATTTAGTAATACGAGTTGAGCAGTAGAACAAACATTCATGACAAATACATGAATAAACCAAATTCATCTTCAAAAGATAGTAGCAGTAAAGGTTTTGCTCATAAAATATGATTTCATGGGTTAAAAGTTTGAAATCAATAATTTCAAGAAAACACCTGACGTGGACGTAACGTTACTTTTTCTGTAGAAACTTTGTAATTGTATCGAATGCCTTTTACAGAAAAAGAACGTTAATTATATAATATGAAGAACATTTGGGAAATCTCCAAATATGAAGAGTTATAATATTTATTTTGGTTTCTGACGAGATATTTTACTGTTGTGGTATCAGTGTGATCATCTCTGCCCCAACCACAACCATCCCAAACTAGATGTTTAAATTTCCAATAGAGATCGCGACGATCGTGTTTTTCTCCAATTGTATTTTACCGAATGGTTCGGTTTTAATATATCGAACCCGAATAATTTGAGTTTTTGGCAAAACAGTAATTACAATAGCCCATACATATAATAATGTACAACGTCCATTTGCCTATTATCATAGTAAATAAAACAATCACTATTTTCAAACCAAACACACATTTATCAAGCCAAAGTCTACGCATCACGTTTATTTGGTTCATGTTGAGATCTTTGATCCTAGAAGTTTCCAACATTCACTATCTCTGACAAACAGAAACCATCACTTTATTGATTGTATTTAGTTTTGTATTGGTTTCCGAACTAGCAATTACTCAGCAGTAAATAATCATTATAAGTTTGGTATTAATCTTTGGATTAGCAATTAGGTACTTTATAATCTATACAACTAAAATCCTGTATCAAGTCAATAATATTATAAAAGTTTTCTACGTGTTTTATATGTGACGGTTTATTATTGTAATAATAAATAAACGATTTACTATTTAACAAGTGCAATTACTCGTTAAACAAACATAATTTATAAGCATATAAGATATTTTTTATAGTTTCTGTATTTTTTCCACGCAGTCTAAAATGTACACATACCCCAAAAAGAGAATGGACAGGGCTATAATCAGTTCTAAAGTATTTACAGTTGTGTAGGCAACCCATTCTACAACATTGCCATTACTTTTATGCCAAGAAAGCCTTTCTGAAGGACGCCTGTCGCAATTAGTTCCGCATCTTTGAATCTTTACCTAAGCGGTCCCGGGTATTATGGTATTTTCGGTTTTTAAATAAAATTTGTGTGCATCCTTTTCAAGGAATGAATTCAGCTAAGACTTAAGTTAATAATTATTGAATTGGTCCAAAAGGTTGTGTAAATTAGAACATTTTTTAATTAACACTAATTTTTAGATTTTATTGTCAATTAACTTCCAGAAAGTTTTAGTGAAGACGGTATTAACTTGAAGCTCTAAAAGATGCGTACTATCTTACAAAACCCACAGAGGAATATTCTGTTGAGCCGATTCGGATCCAAAATAAAGGGTTTTCCAATAAGAGGTGTTATTTTGATATTCAAAGAAAAGTGCCATTTTTTAATATAAATGATCGGATGTTTATTTCATTATAAAGAGGAAGGTATGCCGTTAATAGTGGAAAATAACATCAGGCAAATGACCACCACGACCACGCTTACAGGACAATATCCTTTTCATGAAATTTTCCATAACCAAATCGCAAAGTGGCTGCCCTATGTCCTCGATAGCCTCACGAATTCCATCTTTGAGGTCTTGAATCGACGCTGGGCTGTTGGCGTAGACCTTCTCTTTCACGTGGCCCCAAAGAAAGAAGTCGCAAGCTGTTAAATCACAAGATCTCGGTGGCCAATTGTGATCACCTCTTCGAGAGATAACACGGTCCGGAAACTTTTTCCATAAAAGATCAATGGTTTCGTTGCTTGTGTGGCACGTAGCGCCGTCTTGTTGAAAGTAAACGTTGTCCAGATCAATACCATCCAATTCCGGCCATACAAAATCGTTAATCATCTCTCGATAGCGCAATCCAGTCACCGTAACTGTTGCTCCAGCCTCATTTTCGAAAAAGTAAGGTCCAATGACTCCGCCGGACCATAAACCGCACCAAACAGTCACACGTTGAGGATAGAGAGACTTTTCAACAATAACTCTTGGATTTTCTGAGCCCCAGATCCGACAATTTTGCTTGTTGACGAAGCCACCGAGGTGGAAATGGGCCTCATCACTCAAGATGATTTTTCGATGGAATTCTGGATCATTTTCATGCATTTCAACGACCCAATCAGCAAAGACACGACGTTGTTGATGATCGGCCGGCTTGAGTTCTTGTGTTAACTGGACTTTATAAGCCTTAAGACCCAAATCTTTATGCAAAATACGGTGTAATGACGTTTGTGGAATGGCTAATTCCAAAGAACGACGAGGAATGGACAAACCTGGGTTTTCTTTAACACTTTCGGCTACAACAGCAATATTCTCGGCTGTTCTTGAGCGACGTGCACGGGTTTTATTCTTCACATCACTAACTTGTCCCAAGAGCTCGAATTTTTTTCACCAATTTCTGTATTGCGGTCCGACAAGGTGCTTCACGGTGACCCAAAAATGTTCGAATTTTACGAACCGTCTCTGCCAAATTTTCACCATTTTTATAGTGAATTTTAATAATTTCAATGCGTTGTTGAAGCGTGTATCGTTCCATATTTATTAATGGCGTAGTTTCTACTTGTCAAATGTCAAAAAATGATAGCTTCAAAAGTGACATCTACCGAAATAGCGGGCTATTCAAAATAACACCTCTTATTGGAAAACCCTTTATAAGATTTTCTATTCCAGGTTGGCCAATCGATCTATCTACTATTCTTTTGCTTTCTGTATAAAGAAATCAGTTCATCAGATGTTAAACTGGTTTAACGTTAGTTACTTAGTTTGACTAAGGCGTTTACCTACAGCATTTTGATCTATATACCATATCAAGGCCGATCCGATCACATTAGTAGGGGGGTTTTCAAGTTGCGCTCGTGACGGTTTAGTGGTCATGAAACGAATAAAATGGTAGCAACAAACAAGAAAAATTGCACACAGCGTTAGCCAAAAATGAGTTTGTGTCTTTAAATTATCACACTTGTACTGAGTCACTACACAGAAAACAGTTCTTGCAGTAGGTGGTAATCAATAAATCTTGAAAAGAGAGATCCTTGTTCATCTTCTAGTTTGATGCTATGTTCAGGGGAATTTACATCTTTTTCCTGAGTGTAACTTTAGATTTTTCTTGTACTAAGTATGATGGCCATGTCATCAGTATACTCTATTTTTTGGTGTTAAATCTTTGTGGAGTTTGCACAGTGTTCTTTAGTAGAGGGGACAGCATCATCCACCCCCCCCCCTAACGACAACCAAGTGCAGTGTTGCCAACAATGGCGGTTTTCCGCCAAATTGGCGTTTTGCGGGATACTCATGGCGCGCGAAAGTTCTTGTTGGGGCTTGGCGCATTTCTTGGCGCTTAAAAATTGTTTAAGTTTAAATCTGTTTTGACTTTAAAATATAATAACTGTTATTACTTTTATTACATCTCAGCAATACAAGTTCTACAGGGAATCTTAATATATGTGCAATTTGAACCGGTATTCGACGGTGTTGCCCTCTAGTAAACGAACTGAGAATATACGTGATGTTGTTTAAATAAAAATTATACCGAGATTTAAATTGGCGCTTAATATGGCGCTTTTTTCATCTCAGATGGCGCTATTTGGCGCTTTGATGGAACGGAACTGGCGCTTTTATAAGATAAAATATTGGTAACACTGACCAAGTGCATTATTCTGTTTCTGAGCACAAACTCGGTCCATCTATAAAAGTTTCTTCCTTTGAATGCAGGAATGATCGTGTTACGAAAGCTATATCTAGAAAAGCCTCCACTCCTTCACCTTTCTGATGGCCTCTTTATGTACACTGTACTTTATGTTTTATGTTCTGTTGCATAATTTGTGTACAGCTTTTCTCTTTTTGGTGAGGTTCTTTTGTTTCACCAGACTGTATTGGTGACTGGTAAGGTCTCTTAGTAACTAACTGTTATTACAGTCCCTTCTAAAATTGCTCTACAGCAATCTCAATAAAGCTATATCTGTTCTTAATGTTATTGTTTATTCTCAGGATTGATTGAGGCCTTTTCTTATATGACACCAGGTAATTTCTTCTGAGTTTACAAAATGGTATCCTATATTATGGTATTTTTTATATCACAGCTAATGTGTCTGAACTACCTTCATTGTCAGGTTTTTCTTTGTGCCTTTTGGTTCTCTGGAAAGCCATTATTCGTAATCCTCAAAATGGCACTAAACCTCAGCTTCTTTTAATCGATCTAAAAGAATAAAGTTTTATCCTTGTCACTTTCTCTTTTGATTAATCAGGTGCCAACCTAAAATATCTGCTTGTCCATTCTAGCTGATGCGTCTAGTCTTTTTGAAAGGTTATTCAAATTGACATTAATTAAATTCTTATGGACTGTCTTTAACGACCAACCAGCCCTTTGTCTCCTTATTTGAGCAGTGTAGAAAACCCCTGTGGTAAAAATGGCTCTTAAAGATTGTGAAAGCGTAGTCTTTTAGGATGCTACATTTCTACTTTTTCTAAGATGGTGTTCCAAACTGGCTGGTCCGCTTGCTTGTTTTGTCATGGTGTCTTGCGTAAACCACTGCCACCTTACACCATTTTGGTGACCGTTTTAGTTACTCCTTCTTAGGAATTCTGTCAAAGAGGGTCTTTGTGAGCATTTACATTCTCCCCCTTGCTTCCGATGTATCCATATAGGTATACTTACCTAATTAGTATAATTTTGGGTGGTTTTGTTGCAATTTTTAGGTTTCGCCTACGATCTTCTCTGTGCCTTGTGCAACTTCTTCTGGGTTTCCGACTATTCTTCCCGGTGTGCTGACTGTTAACAATCTTCATTGAAGTATCAGGCTGACGCGTCATTTATAATCGATTCTCTATAGATAACCATAATCGTTCAAAAATGAATTGAGTTAACTTTTAGCCACTCGAAAGGTGATCAATCCCGCCTATAGGTATGTAGTGAGGAAACCAGGTAGATTTTCTATAGTAAGAAACTACACAAAAAAGTTTCAGCTTAACGGGGCTCGGGCATCACCTGGCTGCCTGGAGAGTAAACAAGTAACCTAACTATTAGTAACTTTGAGACAGTGACGGCTGATGACTTAACTTCAGGTGGTGCCAAAACCACGCGTTTGTAGCTTGATTGGTTTGTTACGGTATAATCTGACAATTTTAACCAATCAAGCGACGATCACGGTGGTTTGGGCACCACCTGAAGTTAGGTCACCAGCCGCCACTGCTTTGGGATACTAGAAGAACAAAAAATTCTCATAATGACACTCTGTATCTCAAAGATTAATCGTTTTTCTATTATATACAGGGTGTATTTTAAATGGCAAATAATCTGTACACCACGTTATTCTACATCACGAACTGAAAGAAATTTTAATATCACATTAACAAAACGTCTACATTACGAAGTCATTAACGTTCCTAGTCTTTACTAAAATTTTTTTGTTTTTAATAATTAAGATGAAACAGCTACAGTTATGTGTAGTTTAAGTAATAAAAAGAAACATTCGGTCACATTTTTTTTATTTCATAACTGTTTGCTGTAATCCGTTTCTTATTATTGTTAAATCTTCGGTGTACAATCTTTAGAAATATGTTGCAATACTGCGTTGTTGTTGCTATGAAATCATGAATGGAAAGCAGAAGCTTTACAACCAGCTACCTACAAAGAACCAAACATGGTTCTTTGCGCAGCTATCTAGTAAAATATCGTGCAACGTGGTGAGGTTTAAAAACCTTTGATTGGCCATATTTTAAAAGCTACGAATTTATGGCAAAAAATGTATTTAGCTTTTTCTACTTAGATTCACGTGGTGTACAGATTATGCGCCATTTTAAATACACCCTGTATATCTATTACAACTTTGTATATGACGAAGTGTCTCTATCTATATTTATTTTGCACTCTTCTATCACTTCCCAAAGAATTGACTATTCCTCCTTAAATACCTACTATTGCATTATTAAAAGCTGGAAGAAAAAAACTTCCCAGTGTTAAATGTACAGAATAATTTGAAATTACCGCGCCGAAGACAATGGCGTCCATTTTTCATTTTACGTTACATAAAATATTATTTATTGCAAAACAGTTATAGTTTGCAAATTAATACGTGAAATGGCAGAAATTAATAGCGAGATTAATGAAAAACAAAAAGTTTCTGACAGACCTACAGTAGTCCGTAATGCCACAGATTTACAAAGATTAAAATTAGAAAAACTCATGAAAAATCCTGTAAGTGTTTTGTGAGGTTATGTAGAAATTATTATTTGTTATTATTTCACATTTCTGTTTTTGAATTCAGTGCAGTTTTAGGATAAACCTATACTAATACCGGAAAGACCAAAAGAAAGAGGAATGCCAGCTGTTCCTGAATTCGTTAGAAATGTAATGGGTTCTAGTGCTGGTGCTGGTTCGGGAGAGTTTCATGTTTATAGACATCTACGCCGGAAAGAATATGCAAGACAGAAATTTATGAAAGAGAGAGGAGAACGTGTAAATATTTAGTTTATTTTTTTAATTATATTAGATAAAATAAGTATTTGATAATTTTAGGAACGCCTCGAAGACGAGTACCATCAAAAGTTAGAAGACAATAAACGAAAAGCAGAAGAGAAGACAGCAAAGAAACGTGCAAAGCGCTTGAAGAGGAAGCAAAAGATGAAAACTAAAAAGACGATGTCGAAACCAGATCAGAAATCTTCAGAAAGCGATAGTGAAGAGGAGGATGATGAGAATGAAAGTGATGACGAGAATTTAGAAGTTGAAGAAAATGTATCGAAATTAGTTACTGAAAGTATAAATAAAAGTGACAGCGATGACAATAAAATAAGTTCTAAATCAGAAATTACCAAGGAAGAAAATGAAGTTAAAAGTGCTTCCGATTTGGAAGAAAACTGATAAGAAGAAGTTAATCGATTTATAATTTGTTGCTATTGAATGTATTTCTTGTAAATAAGTAAATTCTTAGATTATATAAAAATACTTAATCTTTGTAATTAGTTATAGCATTCTAGGAAGTACTACTCAGGAAATTAAAAAAAAATATATTAAAAGTGATTAAAGCTATTAAGATCGTTCTAAGTGAATAACATTTTAATAAAGAATTAATTTTTGTATTCACTTGAATGAGTATTATTGTGTCTTTCATTGATCGAAATCAATAGGGAAAGTAAGTAATAATACCATACCAACTAACATTAAAATTTAAGTTACTAAATTCTTCAAGTTTTAAGTAGTTTTACAGTAATTAACTGGTAGTTGAATTATTATTATTTTTTCTTAATTCTGAATTATCGGAAGAAGTCAAAATCTTCAGCAAAAATGCAAAAAAATTATTTCTGGTTGACTTTAAATTTTTAACGGTTGGTAGTACGAATTATCAATTGTCGGTTGTACGCGCACCGTAAACCAGCTCCTTCAGCTTTCGTGCTTTTTTGAAGGAACTTTCGCGAAATATTTCTGTATTTTTTTCAGTAGTGAATTATTTTTGTCAGTGAATATAACACTGTAAGTGTTACTTACTTAATGGTTTTGTTATTATTAGTTAATAACCACTGAATCCTCACAGTTTTGTTCGTTGACAAGTAAAAGCAAAATGGCTGGTATTGATTTTATCAGGGTTGGATTTAGCATATTAAATTAAATATCTGTACCCAAATTAAACGTTATTGTGAGATATTGTGCGAAACAGATCGTCGTTGTAAGTTATGTGGCAGTGATAAATTCGGAACAAATATTTCCGTGAATTTGACGTTTTGATTCTGACGTTTAGGACGTCTACGTTTTTCGTGACGGAGAAGTACGCATTATCGATTTATCAGTTCCTAACACTCGTTTAAATCGTAGGAAGAAATTAATTATACAATTAAATCTGTTCGCCTTTAATTAAACCATCAAATCAATCAGTACGTACAGCAGGTGTGCATCAAGTGTGGATTTTTTTTCTATTCAAGAATCTTCTTTGGAATTTGGCATTGGCGCGAGGTCCACTTTGTTATTTATCTATTTCAGATATAAATTATTCAAATTTTAGCCTTGATTTTTCACCTAAATGGTTAATTCCGTTGGATTTCCTTAAAAATGAGTTTTTAGTTTCCTCTCATTGCACTGCTTGAATGTTGACAGTAGCTCATGATTTATTTTTAACGCGTTAATCATTACCACTGCAGTATACATTTAAAATTTTAGGGCAGACGGATCAGCTGATTTATGGATTTTGGTCAGTGTTTACAATTTTATATCAAATCAGATTGATCTTATCGTTTTAATGTTGCAATTGCAATAGAAAGTGACGGTGATAATTAACTGAACAGTTTTAGGTTTTTATTATTCAAATTGTGTTTTCAGAAAATGAATCATCGTACACCTTTTTTAATAAATTGAAATTTCATCATCAGATATGTGTTTGATCATCGTTAAGTTAGCATAAGAAAGTTTTAATCAAGATTTTTCAATAGCAGCAGAGTACTTTGATGTTATACTTTTACTTTTGATTCTTGTGTTGAAATGAATGTACAGGGTGGGTCAGTGAAAGTTGGGATAAAGTTTTGATTGTCAGTGATGAAAATTTAAATTAAATTCTGTAGAATCCGATGTTAATTCTCATTTATATTTGGAACATTTAATAAAGAAATATAAACACATACTTTTATATTATTTAACATGTCTCGATGTAACCTGTATTGTTTAAATAACTAAAGATGCAAATTAAAAATTATGTTACATAGCTAAATCAAATTTTATAAAAGCGCTTAATAAATAATAAAAGTAGACCTCTACAAATTGATTTTTTCTATCTCAGGTGATGCAATAGGGGTTATCGGACGTTGGGCCCCAGTATTTTATCATGAAAATGGTTTTGTCTCAACGCCAGCGAGAGGAGCTGTAAGTAAAACTTTTTTTCCTAAACTAGCTGATAAAAATTAATATCGATGATAAGACCCACGCTTTGTTGAAATGATTCTAACTGTCATTTAGTTACCCTTTGTTTTCTTGCTCATGTATGTGTACTTAGTAATGCAGAACGTCCACACCCTATAAAAGCAAATAGCACATTAATTCATTAAGATATGTCATAGTTAAAATACGTGTTTGTTTTAATTTTGTTTCCCCCTTGTAAAGTTGCTCATTTAAGAGGAATTCATGAATATAGTAATTTGTTATCAACAACAAAATATGTGAACTTTCTCCTTTTTATCTGCATTGTGTATCTTTAGACAGACACAAATGCAAAAAAAACAACAATTTGTCAAGATGTAATAAATGAATGAAGAAACTTTAATTCCTTTTTATTGTGAATTCCAAATAGAGGAATTCATTGTGTATCTTTTTTTTTTCTTTCTTTCTTTAACTTTGCACTTTCTCTGACCTTAGCTTTGTGTATAATATTTTCCCACACTCTGAATGCTTTTTTTTAACAATTTAAATGTGAAATGTACTGTTATACTTTAACGAGCACCTAATAATGATATGCACAAGAATAAAAGAAGAGAAAAACTTACTTTTCAAATAAAGCGATAAATAAAACTTATAATATAAAAATGTATTTTTTGCATGTCAGGTATAAATGTCAGAAACTGTGGGTGGTATTTTAAGGTCAATATGAAAAGGAATGAGTGAAAAATGCTTCACTTTTATAAAACATGACTATATAGCCACATAAAAAGTTCTAACGTAAAATATAACTTTGTTTTAAAAAATATAATAAAATTAATTAATGTTTTGTTGAGGTTAGAATTATGTTGACAGCATCTCAAAATATTAATTGACAACCGAATTAATTCATTTGTCTCATTAAAAATAAATTGGCAATGACAGTTCACTAACCTTTAAATTTTCTGCTGTCAGTTTGACAACTATTATTACCAATCAACAATGGAAAAAGCACATGTCACTTGATATTGATAAATGTGATTTTTAAAATAGATTATAGCGAGATAATTTTAATCAGATTGTTATTTTTATACATTTATTTTTAAGTTTTTGTTAGTTACTCAGTAATCAATAGTCAACGTTGCAGTTTAATTTGTGTTGTGTAAATTAAATCTTTTTCAATTAGGAAATGCACACTATGCAACTTTATGAATAAGCTACAAGACAAAATTTTGTCTGTTTTTGTTGGTGAAATTATAAACATATAAACCTCTTAGGTATAACCACAGCAAGTATTGAAATCTTATACATTTGACAAGTATCATCATTATTATAATTTAAAACGCCTGTTTAGCTTTGCTTTAATAATCAATTATTATGAAAAGCATTAGCAGATGCTGATAATAATATTTTAAAACATGATATACAGTTAACAACATAATATAACAGTAAAGAAGGCTTTTCTTAGAATTTCCAGCAATAGAAATTGCAAAAGAATCTGTTCCCTAAAAGTTGACGATAGACACAAGTTACGCTATAAGAGGTAAGCATTTTTTTGCTCCTTTTTTCCCAATAAGGATCTGCCTGACTATAATAAAAACGAAATTTTGATTTTCTCCCATTTCTTTTTTAATTTCTTGTAAAATATGTTGTTCATTATAGTATACAGTGCGAACGCCGACTGTGGAACACTTTCAATAAAAAATCCTCTGTGCATCTGAGGCCAAAATCTTCTCATTTTTCAATGGGACATTTATTCGAATGATTTTCACCTTTTTTCTTTATCCCCACCTGGCATCATGAATTTTTCTTTCAATGGTAACCCCCACTTTTTCTTACAGAATCTGAGTCTCTTAAATATTGTGCATATGGTAAGCATACAATATGTCAGTGGCGTAACTAGGAACGCGATATGGGGGGAGGGGTAATTGTATTGTCTCAGAAATGTCGCTTTATTAATAACTTTTGTGTTATCTAGTTATTAATCGTTTGTTGCTCAAAAGAATACTGGTATACAACGGTACGCAAGCTTGAAAAAAAGGTGTCTAAAACGGGACATGCTAGGTGTGATCTCCGACAACTCCTAAATGTGCCAGAAGATTGATATTAAATATTCTGTTAGAAGTGCAAGAAATCCTTACAGGACTACTCGAGCGCTGGCTGCTAATAATGTTGTGAAACGTCTGTTGTTAAGTGTTTAAAAAACCAATAATGGCATCCATACAATATGAGTTTAGTTTAGTAACAGTCAAAAACACAAACATTGTTAGAGGGCGCACTCATACCATCAGCCGAAAACGAAAGCCACACCCAGTGCCAAAAAGTGCGCATCAGTGAGTGCAGTCAGCCGAAAACGCTATGAAATATTAACGCGGAAAATTCAAACTGTCATCAATCATTTGCGCCTTTTGGCTTGTCTTAAAACCTCTCCACTCGTCTAGTAAAGTATCACTTTCTTGACTTGTTACATAAATTACTTTTTATGTGTTATATAGTGTGATTTATAATACGAGGCGAAAAATGAAAATTCGTATGCAGTTTGACATTTTAAGCATAAAATACGAAATATCTTTTTTTCCGATCTTGCTCTTTTTTGGGGTGAGAATAAAGGAACACAACAAGAAAATTTTATTTTCAACTGTAATGGCTAGACTAAAAGAAAAAACAAAATTAACTCATAACTTGTGTTCTAAAAATCCATTGCCAGCTGCGATGGAAACGTAGCAACGTGAAATTGATGAATTATAAACTAGATCTAGATTTTGCTGGTTTGCAACTTGAAGTGCAGCAGTCATAATTCTTTCTTGTAATTGTTCTTCATTGTGGATTTCCTAAATAAATAAACTATTTGATTTACATGGCCCCATAAATAAAAATCCCCCCTTTTTGCTCTGTACAGCTCACGGTTTGCTTCAGACCTGTCTGATATTGATGACTTCCAGGCTTCCTTTTTCTCCTTAACGCATATTTTCACCTCCTCAGTCCACCAACGAGTACTCTTAGCCTTCTTTTCTTCTACTTTACTCCTTCCACAAACTAGCTCTGCAGACTCCAAAATGCAACTTTTGAAAACGTCCCAAACTTGCTCTAAATCTTCCTGCGCGTTGTCTTCCTTTCTATCTCCATTGTTAAACATCTCCTCTACAACTGTCTGGTATTCCTCCCTCACACTCTCCTCCTTTAATTTGTGGTTCTTTATTATAGTTTTCACAAAACACTATCAGTATCTCCCCATTATCATTTTTCTCTTGTTCGGCGTACCTCCGATGATTCTACAAGCAGGATGCGGAACGTTTCCCACTCGCCCGTTCAGGTCCTCCATGATGTAAATGTCGGTAACGCTCTCATCTACTGCGGTTTGAAGCCCCTCGTAAAAGACAGCAACCAACGCGTCGTCGTTAGGGGCATACACTACAATCAAGGAATCCGTCGGATTTCCACAATTCCACTCAATGCACATAATTCTTCCATTGATAAATTTCCAGTTCTTAATATTATTTTTTGAGGTCTGGATGCACACTTCTTCTAGCAAACTCCTGCTTGTCCACTCCAGAATACAGCAAAAAGTAGTCCTCTTGCAGCACCTTCCAAGCTTTACCTTTCCAATGTGTTTCTGTCATTGCCAGTATACCTAGCCCCAGTCTTCATATTTTCCACAATTTCAATCTCCTTCCCTGTTATTCTTCTGATGTTCCATGTACCAATATTAATAATCCAAAAGACGGTCTGGTTCTTTCTTGCGCTTGGTTTCCCTGAATCATCAATTGTTGTTTTCGGGGGTGCAGGGTATTGGCTTGATGCACGATTGGGAGGGGCTGTCTGCCTTAAGATAGTCGTATCCGCCCCCCCTCTCTCTTTCCCCTTCTAGTCGATTGTCTGACTGGATACTTGCTGGGGTGCCTGCAATCCTAGGGCCCGGCTTTCTCAGCTTGGAGAGAGGTGCAAAAGCTTTGCCTTGGAAATTGTCTGAAATTAAAAATTCTATCCATTAACTGAAAACAAATAATGAAATAAATCTAGATGGATTTGGAAATCAAATTGGGATCTTTAGCTTAGACGATAAGAGATTGAGGCATAAAGTCTGGCCGAGTTCGACAAGGGAGAAGTCGAAAAAATCGAATGAGATACGCGATTAATTCAGTTGAACAAAAACGAGGTGTTTCGATTAGAGTTCGTTTTCTCTGGAATGGGTTACACTTTGCATATGTCGATATGAAGAAGCAAACTGTTTTAAAACAAACGCTTCGTTTAATTTCTTGTAATAAATCTTTTTAGTCGTAGTTTTTGATATTTTCACTACAATTGTGCAACTTTTGTATCGAAAAGCTACAGCATTTAATTTTGTTTTTAATAAAGATGAAAAGAATAGAAATGCTTCGAATGTCTGCGGAATCTTTTACATCCAATTGGAATCTTAATTGCCCCTTTTATACGTTTGGGAAGACAACAAAAAAATATTTGCACGAGATTTGTCAATGTAATGATGAACGTTTTGTTTTCTTTAGAAACCACGCCTGCATAATAATCTCTTTGATTCATCATTCGTTATAAATTGTCAAGTAGGTAATGATGTAGGGAAACCTAAGAAATAATTATCTTTAGAGGTCGACTATAAGTAGGTAATAGATGTTATTTACATCATGTTACTTTTATAGAGTTGTAGTACTAATTAGGGTGATTTTATTATTTATTGTGCCCGAGTGTTAAATAGAAAGTTGAAAAAAATAATTTCATTATTTTGCAAGCTTAATCTAACAAATATCAGCTTTTAATATTACTAACAAGCATATGTGGATTATACGTAAAGTGCTGTTAATCTTAACAGATGGTACATTATTACATGCCGACGACGTCAAAAAAAAAAGAGCATCCGTTTAATAAACCATGTCACACATGGGCTTAAAATTTTCCTCTTCCCTTGGCAATGAAATTTTACTTGACGTCATCCCCCCCAGCGGTTTTCCACCCGACGTCGTCTCGCCTATTGATTTTTAGCGAGGCGGGCGCCTCTGAAATTGCGACTTTGTTTTGTTTGCATTTTACTGCAACAAAACCTCATTTATTCATTACATTTTGAATGATAATTATTATCATTATTATTCCATTAACAGCTTTTGTCATTCTTTTATAAATCTGCATGATCTAGTTGGCAGACGTAAAACGTGTTTTTCCCATTGATCATCCTCCCACGCAAAAGTTGGGTTTACACAAGCACGCAAAAAGGTTTTTGTTTGTTTGTAAATAATACTATTTGATGAACACGTTGTTCTGTGTATCATTTGTGAATGAAATCTGAGGATTAGAGTGGAGGAGGGTACATTTGTAAGAATACAAAGGAAAAGTAGGCATAGATCGCAGAGGTGTTCAGATTGAAAATAATTTTCTTCCCGGTACAAACAGGAATGTGCCTCTATTTTTTATTATTGAAACGATCTAAAATTACTAATTATTATTTGCGATCGTTTTCTAGAAACTCTTCGGCCGTTTTTGTTTCGTAACAGTTTAAGAAAAACCGCATTTAAATGTTTGGCAACATTAAATCCGCCCGTATAACTAAAAATAAATCCAACGTTGTAAGATTTTATGCATATGCATAGAATAATTCGTATTTCCTCATTTAAAAATACTCTTGGGAATTCAAAACGCAACAGAAAATTGTAAATTTCTTTTAGTTTGCAAAGCGACGGCTTTACGACTGGTTGTTTTTTTTATTACAAACGTAAAGTCTCCAAGAGAACATTAAACTTGTAGGAAAGGTTCGTATTGGTTTTTTTATTAATGCCCCGTCAGCAGGGGTGTTTCTGCGGTAATCTACAAGGTGATACAGATTGATATTCTCATTTTCATACAGGGTGGTTTTTCTACTGGCCTGAAAGCACTCAATTCATTTATTCTTTGTTAAGCATTCATTTGCTGTAATATTTAGACCTTTGGTAGATAAATTATTGAATAAATCACATTAAGAGGTAATAATGGTAAAACTGCGTGTTTAACAGATGAAGGAAGGTTCAGTTTGAGTAAGGTATAGCTTGCAGAGGATAAATCCAGAATGAATAAAGAGAAGAAGAAAATAAGAAGAAAAGGTGTATCTATTTAAGAAATAGTTAAATTCCAAGGAAAAGTGAGAATGAAGTTCAGCAGTGGTAAAGCCTAATAGTGATAACAAAAGAGGTAGTGGTTAAGTTACCATCAACAGCTGAAAGAACTTCAAATCACGTCAATTGAGTAGTGGCTGAAGTACCATTAATAAAGGAAGTGCTTAAGGTACCGCCCACAAAAGGCTGCCGGGGAGAGAAGAAAGAAGGGCACGAACAAGGAGTTAGATGTAGGGGGAAGGGCAAAAAGAACCGGGACAATTATGACATACAGGGTGTAGAAAAAACCTTTAAATATTTAAGGGGCTTGTAGTACGACCAAAAACAAGTAAAAAAGTCTTTATGAACATGGGTCCGCAAAACAACCGTTTTCGAGATAAGAGCGATCTTAGCTTTTGTAAATTTTTGTAGTTTTTAGCGTTTAGCACTACAGAACACGATTATCACAGAAAATGTTCGATATGTCCTTTTTCCATATCAACACAGGATTTACATCTTCTCAAGAAGAAATTCTGCACCCTTTTGAAAAGCCCGGTTGTGCTCGAATTGTTTGACAATATTGCTCAATTCGCTGTTGCAACTCGGCAACATTTACAGGTGTTGCGTACACTAAACTTTTCATGTAACCCAAATACAAAATATCTATGAGGCCATAGAATGGGACCCCCTCGCTCTATCCATCTTCCATGAAATGTTTCGTTCAGGTGCTCCCTAACAGGAAGCGTGCTCCATCTTGCATAAACCAAACATCCAATCTCTGATTTAGAGGGACATCTTTCAAAAGTTCGGACCAAATGTTTACCAAAAAGTTAAGATATTGTGATGAAATTTTTGAAATTTGTAAATTATATTATTCTTGTTTTTTGATAATTTTTGTTTAGTCTTTAAATGCCAAAATTAATTTTTTACTTTTAAATGATGATTTTAATTTATCACATAAACTGTCAGATTAAATTGTTAATTTGATATATTTAGAACACTAGATAAAAATAAAGTTACCATGACTGTCAATACGAGAAGCTTCAATTAATTTGACAATTAATCGTTCAAATGATCTTACAAATCCTTCTTAATTTTTTTCTGTTAAAGTTAATTTTTTTAGGGTTTTTTTATTAATCAAGTCAAAAAAATTTTTATTAACAATAATTACTTGCTTCTCTGATCACCTTTTATTTACTTTTTTTGCACTTTACCACAAGATTTTAACCTTCACACTTCCAGTTCCTTTTCTAAAAATCCCCTTTTCTTACTGCACCGTATACAGACCTATAGGTATCCCTCTATGTTTGTGAAGATATGACAACAGCCTCCTTTGAACAGCAATTGGTCGTCCCTAACAAAGTTCTCTTTCGACCACACAGCAATACTGCATGCTCTTCCACAGAACAAAATTGGATTAGACGATTGTTCAAGCTAAATACTATTATCACTGAAGTGTTGTGATATCTTTTATTTACAGAACCAAATTTGAGTAAATATGACAAAGTATGAGTCCGAAACTCGCAATAATTTTAATTAACATGTATTGTCTTTTTTTTTAAATAAAAGTTTATAAACATTACACTGAATAAAGATTACTTTAAAGATGTTCTAATTTTTTTTATTATTATTTTGTGTTTCTATTTATTATCATAAGTAATCAATACTCACGTTAACTTTCTTTTATGATGAGGTTCCTTGATTTTTTTTTTATTTTTTCTTCAACGCCTTTTCCCTTCCTCCTTTAACTAGGTCTTTTCCAGTTCCTTAACATTATAACAACCAAGAAATACTCAATATTAGGGTACGAACCATTTTATTGTTATCATTTAAAACCAAAAACTTTTCCATTTCTTCTTCTATTCTAGTACAACTGTATGAATTCATTATGTAACAATCTTTTCTTTGTTTCGAACATGTTTAATGAAAATATTTTAACTTTTCTTTACATAACTCAAAAATAATTACTGTTCCTAATTAATTTTTTCCTTTTCAAAAACCAACAAACTTTTTTTTTTATCAAAACAATAATAAACAACTACTACCCTAGTTACTCTCAGGTCTCTTTTTCTTTTCAAAAACTTTTATTTTATTTTACCTAAACTGTTATCAACTCATCTGTTCATGATAAACATTCTATGCCTACTACATTTTCCTTTTGAATACATATAGGTATTCAATTTCAATCATTTGATTGGTTAATTGTCAATGTTGTCCTTTTTAAAATCTCTCTGATTTTTTTAGTATTATGGCTTAGTTATATCCCTATTTGTGATTCTAAATATCATCACAATATGTATGCAGGACCTGTTAAACATTGTGGCAAAACAACCGGTCCTAATAACTGATCGACTAAATGGCCTAGTCAGATATTCAGACTAAAACGCTGTTGTTGTCTGGATTCAAGAACAGCATGTGGATTTTCGTCCGACCGAACGTGATTATTGTGGTAATTGAAAATCCCATCTTTAGTGGAACTGGCTTCATCAGTGCAAACGATGTTAGAAGAAACATTTGGGTGTGCAGCAGCTTTCCTTAAAAATCGCTGACAGAATATCATTCTTGCTTGGTAGTCAGGGCGAGTAAGGGCTTTTACACGTTGGATATGGTACAGATATAAAAGTTGATGGCTACTTACGCCTACTTCCGGCGAAATTGTTCTCACACTCTTTTCGGGGTTTTCATCTGCTATTGCCAAAATTTGTCCTTGAACCTCCGGCGTACACACTGACCTTGGACGTCCGCTATCATAAGCACGTTTTGCAAAGGAACCACTATCCCACCACCGTTGGTAAACGTTTCCAAACACCACATGCGAAGGCAGTTGACGATTAGGAAAAGCCTTGCTATAAAAGCGACATGCTTCCAAAGCATTCCTGTTGGCACTACCATACGTGAAAACCATATTGGCCATTTCAGCATTTGAATAAGGCATTGCAAATTGGAAAGTGAATCTACTTGATGTCGAAAAATAAATTCACTACCAGAAAACAGCTTATGAATTGACTTTGAACTGATTAATAAAGTAAATGTCATATGAAAATAAAATGTTTTACTTTTTTTTTCTACTTTGCCTTTTATCTCGAAAACAGTGTATGCATAGCACCAAACTGATAATGAAAGTTGTAGCTTTCTTTCGCTTACAAAAACGAAAATCGCTCTTATGCGTAAGCGCGTTGCGTGCATACTTTTATATGTTGTTCAAACGGCAAACTAGTGTCAATTATTAAACCTAGATTTTTTTCATAATCAACAAACTCCAATGGTATGTTGTTAATTTTTATATCTAGTTTGCTAATTAGATCTGGAATTAAACCGTGAGCCAAATAATGGAATTTAGATTTTGAAGAATTAATATTTAATGAATGTTCAGTTGCATACTTTACAAAATTTGACAAATTCGTATTAATATTATGATGCACTAAATCAATGTTGTTTTCATCAAAAGTGTAATATAGCTGAGTATCATCAGCATATATGTGATAGTTAGAAAATCTCAAACATCTTGGGATATTAGAAGTATATGTAGCAAATATAGAGGTCCAAGGATTGACCCCTGTGGAACTCCACATGTTGTTGGAAAATACTTGTTTGTTAAAAACTGCTTGAGACCTGGGCATACGCGTAATTGCATTATCCTGAAAACCAAAAGATGTAAAATACTCTACAAAATATCATAGATGAATAGTGTCGAAAGCTTTTGAAAAGTCAAGTAAAATAAGTATTACAAATTTACTTCTTTATAGAGCTGCAAATATAGCATGATATCACAGCTGTAACCGTTTCTAAAACCAGATTGTAATTCCCCAGTGGAATCTTAAACGCAGAAGGGAGCTCTTTTATTTGAGTATACAAAACCCTTTCAAAAACTTTCGGCAATACCTTTAATATGCTTTTTATTGTACTGCCCTGGACAATAATAAAAACAGCTACTGACATCAATCTGATTTATTGTTGCTTATACCATATTTATACATGAAAATGTCTTTACAGTAACAAAGCCATCGCTGACTACTTAGGCAGCAATGGTTATATGGATGCATTGGAAGCATTCAAGAAGGAGGCCGACATGCCTGGCGAGGTGGAGCGTAAATTTGGGGGTTTATTAGAAAAGAAATGGACATCGGTTATCCGTTTACAGAAAAAAGTAATGGAACTAGAATCTAAATTAAATGAAGCAGAGAAAGAATATATAGAAGGTGCACCGACGAGAGGGAAACGCAGTCCATCAGAATGGATACCTAGACCGCCTGAGAAATTTAGTCTATCAGGTAGGTAAAACGCGTTTGTTTAATTTTTGTTGTTTTTTTCCTTGTTCTATTATAAAGTACATACATATTTACATTGGTACGAATTCTTGGCAATTGTTCTAAAGCAAAAATACCTAAGTGTTGGAACGTAAATTACAGTTTCACCTGGAAATTTTAATGAATGATTGAAACTGACATCTTGACACTATTTAGAATTTCTGATGGAATTGATTGATATTAGTTTTATATTTGAATAGACTCAGAAAATACCAATTATGCTTTTTTATTGCAAAATACAAATAATGAGTGACAATGCTGTTACGTATCTAAATGTGTACCCACTATAAATGTAAATTATTAGTGGGTGGCTGCAATCGTATAAAAACAATGGATATAATTGGTTTATCATTTAAAAACCAGTTTAATGAAATGAATAAATATCAGAAATTCATAATTCTAATGTAATTGCATGTATAGAGAGTTTTCTTATCAAGTGACCTATGTAAACAAAATGATGTATTTTTGATTTTAATTCATTCAGATATTTAGATTGTCATTTTTGTCTCCTGTCAAATTGCAATTTATTGGTTAAGTGTAACAAATTTACTTCAAATTAAAAACTGATGCCGACAGTAGAACAAAAATCACTTATATTAGAATTAGAAGTCTGTTTTCACAATTTGTTAATTTAATTAAAATAAAACTAATTTGAATTACATATTTCGTGGTTGAAGTTGGTTTGAACATAACCTCAAAATATTCACAAATAGTAAGATAAGCAGACCCGTGGTTGGCAGGCTTAAGCAAAATTTTAATTTCACACTTCTGTAGTTTCTATAAAATTGGAATTACTCCAGTGATGGACAAGAAACTTTATTTTCGTGGGCCTGTTTAACTTTAAAGCTTCCCTACATTGCCTTTTGATGGTTTCTTTTTTCGAGTATCCGACTTTTCTTTCTCCAGCTTCCTTTTCAACCTTTCTTCTTTCCGCAACTGTTTCATTTCCTCTTGTTCTTTTTCTTTTGTTAGTTTTAGACTCAAACAAAGCCTTCTAACGTTTTGAGCTTATAACATAAGGCATTCTCTCAACTGTTCTGGTTCCTTTTTTTTAGGTGTGACTGGCCAATGCAGAATGTTTTCTAGGGTTGCTGCACCATTCCCAACCGATTCTGTTCCTTCATTCTTGACCAATACTTCTGTAACCCCTTTGTCAAGTCATACTTTTTCTAATTTCTCTTCATAAAGAGATACGCCTCCTGTATTCTCAATAGGGATTTCCCCAACCTCTTGGAAGTCTACACCATTGATTGTTCATTATCTAATGCATCATCATCTATATTATCATTGTGCTGTCAATTATTATGTCCATAGGATCTTCTCGAGGCTGTTCTTCTGCCGCAGAGAAATACTTATACATCTTGAACAACATACTGTGTTCAGCTAGCTCAAATTCATTCTCAGATCTCTTTTGAGAAAATTCTCTGGCTGCAGTATGCGCATAGCAGAGCAATTAATATAATTTGTAACTCAGTACACAATCTACTGGCCTCATAAGTTAGATGCAATTTATGGCCATCTACTAAAACAGTCGCTAGAAGCTTTGCTTTCTGAGCTCTTAAAAATGGTACGAAAGTGTTTCTTACGTACTCGTAAAACCTGAGTCGCTACGTCCAATACTCTACTCAGGAGGAACTGATTCTATGATGTCTGAAAATGAAAACATAACTGAGATTGCTGGTTTTGTTTGACCACATTCAACTTCATATATGTTTCAACTCCCTTTAGATGATGCCAAAACTCATCCAGTTTTCGTACAAACTAGAAAGTTTGTTTCATCACCATTCAAGACTCTGGAAGGGTCTGCTAGAGCTTCAAGACCCCTTCCTCTTCACTAACAGATTTTCCTACAACAGAAAACTAATTTCTTATGTCACTCTCCGAGACATTGGTGCTAGTTTGCGCAACCCCTTTGCTAGTTCGCCAACTTTTGGATGGATTCCTTCAGAGAAAAGATTTGAGGCACTTTTCTCCCGGTCTTCCGTCAGTGAATAGAGTGTTTCTCTTGCTCGCTTTTATCAGGTCTTGAACACTCTGAAGGAGCTCTTCCTTTCCCTTAGGAAACCCTTTTCTTGTGTATTCCTGAAGCCATTTTACCAACATTTCCTCTTCAGTTTTATGTAGAACTGTTTGGGGGGGGGGGGCGAAATCCAGGGCTTTGAAAGCTTTCCCAAGCCAAGATTGTATTGTAGACCTAGGAATGGTATACGTCAATGAAGCCTTTCTTTTGGAAATTTTTCCATCTCTTATCAGAGCCAAGACAAATTGTAATTTCTCCTCTGTGTAAAGTTCACGAATGGGAACCTTAGTGTTTTTTTGACTAGAATTTGCGGGGGTGCCAATCTTTAGAATTTTTGGAGAAAGATATCTTGAAATTAAGTGTCTTAATGCTTTATAATGTAAAAAAGGGCACCCACCTGCCAACAAATGGGAAATGAATTGATATCACTCTCAGTAGTTGGCAATATAAATATTCTATTTATGAATAAATCTTTTCAACAAGTTTGTTAAGAGTTGTTTAGAGAAAAACCTCGAAAAAAAAAATAAATGAATTCATTTAATTTACATCGAATGACATGCATTTGGAAAAAGTTAACCTCTTACCGATTTCATAAGAAAAAACGTGCTCACCGCCACCGTATAATAAGCTAATTTACTAAATTCCAACAATAATAACCTTGGTCATAGAAAGTATCAGGCCAAAGACAACCTATAACCACCATCTACTCTACACTATTTATTATCTGTTTGAAATTGTAAAACAATAGGCTCATGGTTTATCTTTATTAAGTCAGTCGATGACACAACAAAAGAAATTATTTTGGTCGCTGGCAAAACTGAAGATCTCCTTTTTGTATGTACTTGAATATTGTTATTATTATTATCATTGAAGTTGACTTTAATTATAATTATAAAAAAAACAAAAAATTTATTTAGGTCATCGAGCGCCGGTAACGAGGGTAGTTTTCCATCCTATCTTTAGCATCATGGTATCGGCTAGCGAAGATGCAACAATCAAAGTTTGGGACTTTGAAACGGGAGAGTACGAACGAACTCTCAAGGGCCATACGGATTCCATCCAAGACATTGCTTTCGACTCGTCAGGAAAACTGCTCGTCTCGTGCAGTGCAGACATGAGCATTAAATTATGGGATTTTCAGCAAAGTTACGAGTGCATCCGTACAATGGTCGGTCACGATCATAACGTCTCTAGTGTATCGTTTATGCCAGCTGGAGATTTTGTCATCTCGTCCAGCAGGGATAAAACAATTAAAATGTGGGAAGTCTCGACGGGATATTGTGTTAAAACATTCGCGGGACATAGAGACTGGGTATGTGATCAGTGTCGGTTTTTGTGCGTTTCCATTTTTAGTGCTTGGATTTAAATTTCGATTGTTTATAGGTGCGTATGGTTAAAGCCTCTCCAGATGGTACATTGTTAGCAAGTTGTTCTAATGACCAAACAGTTAGGATCTGGCTGGTCAGTAATAAAGAATGTCGTTCGGAACTTAGAGCACACGAACACGTCGTCGAATGCATCGCTTGGGCACCTGACTCCGCGACGAACGCAATCAATGAGGCTGCAGGTGCTGATAACAAAAAAGGAGCTCACTTAGGACCTTTTCTTGCTTCCGGCTCAAGGGATAGGACTATAAGGTTTGTTGTTCTAATTAGTAAAAATGGTTTTTTTTTTTGTTACTACATGAAGTTTTCTTAAATAGGATATGGGATGTTGGTGTTGGCGTATGCCTAATTTTATTAGCGGGACATGATAATTGGGTGCGAGGTGTTGTTTTCCATCCTGGAGGCAAATTCTTAGTATCAGCCAGTGATGATAAAACACTCCGAGTTTGGGACTTGCGCAATAAACGCTGTCAGAAAACTTTGGAAGCTCACAAACACTTTTGCACATCTCTAGGTAATTAATAATTTTTGTTAAGAATCTTATTGAATGATATAATAACTTGAGAAATAGTAATAACACTAATATGAATTTTACTTTTTAGATTTCCATAAATCACATCCGTATGTGATATCAGGCAGCGTAGATCAGACCGTCAAAGTATGGGAGTGTCGTTAAACAAAAAGAATTAATAATAATAAAACAGCAACTATCTCAAAACCATGCGTGAATTTAGCATGATATACTGTTCTGATCTTATTTATATTATTGCGTTTTTAAAAGAGACTTTGTAAGGCTTTTATGGTCCGTCGGTGTGCGTAGCATTATTCAATTTTAAGAACCATCATGTTAAAAGAGACTTGACCTCACACTTTTTCTTTTCGATTTTGAAGATTATTCATTTTTTTTAATTTTTTTCTTGTGTAAGATTTGTACTACTGCATATTATTTGTAAAAAGCTTTTTTTTTGTTCCTATAATTTGAAAAGGCGAGAAATTATTTTTAATAATCCAGTGTGGGTCAAGAACTAAAACATTATATAAATGCTATTTCTTAGATAATAATTAACAAAGTTTATTTAAAAAATTGTTATTTAAAAAGTAATTGTTAAGTTAACTAATTTATCTTTGCGGTTAGTGATTTAATCCTGACAGTTTTTTCTTGAATCTACTATAATAATTAAACTGTTAATTTTAAAGCAACAAAATGTAAATGTTCTCTTTAGCAGTGTAGAGCAGTTTTGTCTTGTGGAAAACTGTTAGAATTCAATAAAAAAAACCGTCACAAATGTAGACGCTGTCCTTACGTAAAAAAAAGAATTAGTGCTTGATATATTAGCATGCAATACGAACAGTTTAGGTACACCAATATATTATTACATAAATATAGTCATCTTTTAAGTTTGTAAACTTGACTTGTCAGGAATTTATTAATCTCGATGATAAAAGCAGTTGAAGAAATGAAACTGAGGACTTGATTTATTAAGACGTCCATAACAATTTAGCCGGTTCTAAAAACGATGAGTTTCTGTCTCATGTTTACAAACTTGTTATAAACGTATGATTATCGTATAGGTATTTATCTTAAACTGTAGCAAACCCCTATTTAATGTAGATGTCTCTTGTGTAGCACACTCATAGTAAATCCTTTATAATAATAAAACACCAGTGACTTATAACTTTTCAGGATCACAGCGATATTGTTTTTATTTGTGTGTGATTCATTTTGACATTTAATTACATTTATAGGTTTTTTCCATGAGATATTCTCTTTTTGTTAAAATGATTGTGGAAAATTTAATACTCAACAAATTTTATTTTTGTTTTCCTTGGTGAATTTTGGTAATTTAGATTTTTTTAATTGCGTGCAATGTTAATTAACTTTTTTTAAGAAAACTTTTGAAACATAAAACTGACGAAAAGTATAATGAACGTTAATTTATTATAAGATATATAATTCTTCAGAGTTGCAGTGATAAAATTACACCTGCACAATATTCCAAGTTTTAAAAGTTTTAACAACATTGCATTATAGTATCGTATTGTGTAGCTAAATTCATTTGTGAATATTTTCTTCTGTATATAATATAAATATATAATCTCCACTACTATGGTATTCATTTTGTATTATATTGTAACTCACTATTGTACTTTTTGTTACAACTGTACTAGCAGTATCGTCTCTTGGAAAATACTGTAAGTAGTTATTCTACAGCATCTAAATTGAGCAACTTGCCACTATCAACTTTTGTTTTAAGATTATTAGACCACTACTAGACAGTTTAATGCAGTATGTATTCAATAATAAATATCTGACACAAATCTGACTTCAAATATTATTCCATATGAGAAACATTATAGAAATCTAGATGGTTTCTCTTATTTTCATAAAAACAATAACATCTTTGTTTTTTAAAGAACTCTTGAATTGCTTGATAAAGAGAATTTATTGTGTTAGGCTTGAAATGGACCACATCAGCACTTACTAGACACCCCAATTGTTTGGCGAGCGTTGAGCGGTGAAGTTGTACACACAATTTAGATCATGTGACAAAGAAAAGGAGCCCCCAGAAGATAAATCTCATGGTTTCCATTATTTCCTTTCAACCTGCCGTGTCAAACAGCTCTAAACTGTAAAACGATAATGCACTTCTGAAAAACCCTACCTATTGTCTTTCCTAGAAATCTAAAAACTGCAGTCAGTTTCTTAGAGGAAAAGTTTAGACCTCTCATGTTAATTAAAATTTAGTGTCAAATGGGGTGATTTGTATTATTTTTGTTCTTCATTTCTTGTGAGAAAGTTTGTGCAGTTACTAAACTACTCGCTTCTTATAATAAATCAGAAACGATTTACCTTTAGAATACAGGCTTTATTTAACACAAAATCTAGCTCTAAAGACAAAATAGAAATGACAAAATTATTGTAACGTTTTGACAAATTAAATAGTTAACATATATCAGGAAGTGTTATTTACAAACATCTGATTCTGTTACTTCTATTTTTGTGGAACGAGTGTATTTAAGCGGTAGTCAAAAACGAGAATTTTGGGAAGATACACGATAGAAAATTAAAAGTTACCAAAACTCAACGTTTTTGTAAAGCAACTGTCGTCTGCAAATTTAGATGGTAAGAGTTTTTTACACACTTAAATGTAAATAGATTAAAAATTAGAAATATTTTAGAAAGCCCAAACCAGAACCTTCATGTTCCCAATTTGCTGACAATTTACATTTAGATTTCATTAAAGAAGGCAATGTTAGCACACAAATTTTTTATTAATTTAATTAAATTGATAGGTACCGCTAGTTTTAGATAGAGAAAATGAGGAAGGTGACGAAAACGGAGAAAACACTCGAAGAAAATTTTTATCTGACCATTCGTTATATCCTGTGGATGGACTTGGCAATGAAGAGAAAAATAAAATATTATATGGATCGTGTAAATCAAGTGGCTCTTTTGTAAGAGATCCTGAAAGTAAACAGTGTTTTTCGGAAAAAATATTATAATTATACTACAAAATCCTGACAATCTTTACCAAGATATTGGTTATGTTATTCTAGGCAATTAAACTTTTCTTATTGTGAACTGTGCTGGTTGTTTGCAGACTGAAATAATAAACATTAGAAAAAGGTTTGGTGTGAGGGGATTCGTGATTGGTAAGGTCTTTATAAAGAAATTTCAGAACATGAAAATTCTTTGGTTCATTTAAACGCTTGTTTAATTCATGACACATGGAAAACTGTTGAAACTATTCATGAATAGTCGATCCGTGTATAGCTTCCTGTGCCTATTCTTGGGATAATCAGCCCAGATCTGGCTTTGTTGCTCTTTGATCCAAAGAATGAGTTTTCCCAGTTTAGCTAAATGATTGGCATTTTTGTTGTCTTCATGTTGACAATGTCCGAGCACCCAAATCGGTTTGACTGTGTTTTGGTCTGCCAGGATACACAGCGCACGAAGGCATTCCGTTACTAGTTTTGACATCACTTTTACCCCCCTGAAGAGTATTGAGTTCTGCTTGACTGACCACCTGTGTATATGTAAATAAGTTTGTTTACATAATCTCTTCTCAGGTTTTCTTCTATGCATCTTAGTATTACATATATTTCTGCCTGAAAAACTGTGGTGGCATATTTACCTAGGGAGAGCCAAAACTCCACCTTCAGTTTTATACCATATATTTCTGCTTTGTGCCTTGCAAGGTCTGGGATCATCTGTAAACCAAATCAGTTCAACAGATAGCATTTGTTCAATATGGTTTCAGATCGCTCTGTCGATAATTGCTTAGAAGTTTTTATCCATGTGTGCTGCTGGGATAGCATAGTCTGAAAAGCTTGCCTATCCTTTTCCAGATTCAGCAATGGCCTGAGTCTGTAGTTCTCAGGTAATTTGCATTCTGGAGTTTATGCAAGGATCTCCTTGCTTCTTGTATTATAAGGTCTAGTGGAGGAAGATCCAGCAGGATCTCCATTGTAACTGTCTGGCAATGTGTTAGTTCCAGTTAATTCTGGAGTTCAGGGTCACTCCATGGTACTTTACTTTGAATGAACTTGGAAAGCTTGCAGTGTTCGTATGCACATATTGTAAATTAATTTGGATTAGATTGTAATTTTAGTGATTCTAGTTTTCAAAAAAAAGTCAGTTTCTTAGTAGTAGTAGTAGCATATAGGAATTAATATACCAAAGTAGAGGAACAATTACAAAGTTTTAAATGTAACCCAAAAACATACCGCACAATAGGTGGTGATATACTTGGCCACCTATAGGAGGGTACGAAAAGCTTAACAGTATTTTTGCAAATCTAAGACTACAGTTTACAATACTTTGGATAGCTCTTGATAGGTAATGCTCAACAAAAGAAGATCATAGTAAATGAATTTTTAAAGTCGGAAGAAGCGGGAAGAGTGGACCACAAAAGAGTACCCACAGACCAAACACTTGCATTGCAACATTGCCGGAATAAAATGGCTGAACTGAAACAATATCTAGAAAAGATAAAGCTCAAGCACCCCAGAGTTTTCCTCGAATACACAAGACGCCATGTATACGAAGACTGACACTACACAAATCCTTTTGGATAACCCGGTCCAACGAGAATCATAGGTCCCTATTTAACTCATTATAAGAAAAACAGAATGGAGTCGTTATACTACCATGTCGAAGTACGACTAAGGTACTTCCAAAAGAATCCCGGCTTATACCAAATGGAAATTGAAAGACTAAAGAAAAAACTAAATGGTTTTTAAGAGATATTAAAACCAAGGTCCAATTACATGCTTGACTTGATGTCATTTGAAGAAGGAGGTCTTTCTGGAGTGGACAACGAATCAATTAGTATCTCTGATGCTGCCTACTCACCCATATCACTAAATCGAATCCTGTCAGGTAAGCAGAGCGAAGAATTGGGGCAAAACTTAGCTGTTTAACAAATTTAAACTATCGAGTTTCATTTGTGGAAGAACTTTTACAGTTCAAGCTCAAGCACCCCAGAGTTTTCCTCGAATACACAAGACGCCATGTATACGAAGACTGACACTACACAAATCCTTTTGGATAACCCAGTCCAACAAGAATCATAGGTCTCTATTTACCAACCCGGTTTGTTTCAATCCAAGCAAGATAAGATTTAGCAATCTAGTTATGGGATGCCACCGAAGGTTGCAAGTATTGAACCAAGACCAGCCACAAGAGAAAACCGAATCAACCTCGGAGAGCCAAGTCTGGCTTCCATATAGCTCATAGCAAGATGATTCATCGCTGGAGCATGTTGGTAACTGATACCTTTCAGAAGTACTTGGAGGTGTTAAAGGAAGTACACAAATGGTTGAAAGAAGCTGGATTGATGGTAAATGTTGAGAAATGCAAATTTTATTGCCACAGCTTAAAGTACCTCAGATACATCATGGACAAAGAATAGGTAACAGTGATAAAGATGTCTCCATTAAATGCCAATACTATGGAGTGATCAGGCAGAAGGGGCTTTTGTAGATATAAATCGATCACTCCTAAATAAATCTCAAAAATGTAAGTAATAAAATAAGAATTCTTTTTCATTTTATTTCTAAAATGTTTTATTTTCCTTTCTGTAAAATTTGTATACGACAAGACTTGAGAGTTACCTCAATTCTCTTTATATGTATACAGTATACTATTTTATCATTATTGTTATTATTGTGCTATTTTATGTCAAAATAAAATCTCATGCATTTTTCTAGTCTCCTATATTTTTATTCTTTTTCTCATATATTCTTAAAAAACAAATCTGGCAATCGTAGTTGTAATTTAAAAGTACTATACAATATAATAAAATTCAAGTATATTTGTGTTTTACTAGGATTTTGCTTACATAGATTATACATATTATTTATAACATAATTACAATATTCTGTGTTTGTCATTGACATAATAGGAATAACAAATAACATTGAAAGCAATTACCTTAATCGAACTCGATCTTCACATAATTCGATGTCCATAATGGTATTAATAATTTTAGTAATGCATGATAACAGTTTAATGTTTGATCATTACTGTTACCATCAACACTGATTTTTAATTCCATTTTACCGTACACAGTAAATATTACTTTTCTGCATTTAAAATGCAAAGTACAAGTATTCCTAAATGTGATAATTTGAAAAGAAGTGCTGCATTGATGAAAATATATAAATCAAAGAAACTCTTATTTTTGTTAACTAAGATGGCAGGTATTCCATCATTAACCAAAGAGGTATTAAACAAACCAGATTCAATATCAAATCTCAAGAGAAATATGCACTTTTTTGCTAACATACTTTTTTATTCCTTATTGGGAATTTATAATATTTATCTGGTTTTAAATAAAGAGCAATCAAAATACATAAATAAGGAATTTATTACTGCTTATTTTATTTTATTGATTTTAATCGTTAATGTAGTTTTTGTTACTTTAGCAAAATATCATAAATTAATTATATTTTTATTTAATGAAATGGCTGAATTTGATTACTATTTAGAATGTTTAGGCGAATATGTTAATTGTAATTCCACAAATTTGATAATTCGTTATATGCATCCTTCACTTACTTCATTTTGTTTTGCTGTATGTTTTCTTATATGCCTGCCGAAAGAATTTTCAATTAATCAAAAAGTATTTTTAGTTGCCAGTTACTTCACGATTTCAATATTTGTTAATAAATATGTTGCGCTTCTTTTTTTATTAGTGAAACGTTTTACTGCACTCAATGATGTACTAAAAAACCATCACAGTATTGGTTTTGTAAGTATAGATGGAAATATTCCAACGAGAAAAATAATTTTTTTATACAAGCTCTACACAAAACTGTATGATATGGCACAATTGCTAAATAGAATTTTTCAATTTAGCTTTGTATTTGTATTAATTGGACAATTAGTAAATATTCTTATAAGCTCATATGTCGGATATAAATCGTTTTTACTATCTAACAGACCTCCAGGGTATATAATGAAAACAATGATTGCAATTACAGTTTATGTTGCAAATGCCAATCAATTCTTGCTCACAGTAACATTAATGGACAGCTTTTCCTATGAGGTAAATCATTTGAATAGAATAATATATGCTTACTACCCTGATTCTTGCTTTGAACACAGGAACAATTTTTACCTGAAACTTTAAAATGAGATACACTTAATTTGTTGCAATAATTGTAGGCTCGTATGTTTGCTGTAAATCTTCATGAACGAAGAACTGAGAATGATGAGGAGATAGATGCAGAAGTAAGTGGTATACCAATATTACTTTATGTTCAGCATGGTTAAAAGAAACTTTGAAAGCTAAAAGAAGAATTACTATTCTGAAAGAAAATTCATTTTGCAGATTCTCTTGTCACTATACCTATTACAACGAAAATTTGCCTTTAATATCCTGGGACTTTTTCAAGTGGATTTCTCATTTGTTTATGCGGTATTTAAATATTGAACCTTTTCGTTTTAACATTTATCTACACGATTATTTGTTTTACAGGTTATAGGATCGTTGATTACTTTTATAATGGTAGTAGCTCAATCAGATGCTTAAGACTGTAATCAATAAATGTTAGTATCAAGAGAACTATAGTTATCAGTTTAAGAATAATTCAATATAATTAATCTAAAAAATTATTTCACTTTTAAATGAGTAACTAGTGATGTAAATAAACAATATAAACTATAAAGCGTGTGAAAATTAAATATTTCTAATAGTTTTCTGTGGATTTTCTCTACAACGTCAAAATGTGTAACGTAACAATCTTATTTTGCCAAGTGATATTATTATAAGTTCTATAACACGGTACGATCTTTCAACATATTTTAAAATAATCCCGTTTGTATTTCATTAAAATGTAATTTTGACAATATCTACATTTCCACAAAATACAAAAGGGGTTGTTTAAAGATAATGTTAGAAAATGGTGCACCTTTTAAATAAATTATATAAATAAATAAAATCACATCAACAATATAAATTTAAAAAGGCCCTTTTAAAGATTTGTATTTGTTGTATTTCTCACTAGGATTTGTTACATTAGTTTTGCAATAAATTGAATAATTTAGACAAATGTAAAAATTTGTTACCCATTTACCATGAACCCATGATTAGTGAATATTTTCTAATGTAAATTATAGTCCGATGTAGATATACATGTATGTGAATTTCAAGTTCTCAATATAAAATAATAAAACTTGGAGTGCGAATATTTCAACACGAAATCGTAAATCTCTCATTAGGATCACATAAACGAGAGAAGGTTGCAGGTTTGAATTTAATTTTTCTGTGGCCTGACATCTACCAGAGAAAGCATTAGTCTTACCATCTTTTGTAGAAACCTGCACATTGCTATGCAGACTTCAGTAACGAACAATTAGTAGAATTAACTTTCCCTTAATAGATGGCAAAGCTCTACTAGCTTTGTCGTTAAAACGTTCGATGTCAACGTGATCGCAGACAAAGATAGGTTTACTCTTTTTAATTGTCCGAAGTTGAAATTCGGAATTTGAATCGTTACACATCGGAAAATTCAGCAAATGTCAACAACGATTTTCAAAATCTTAAAAATTTTGAGAAATTTGTCTTCGCTTGATCGTGAATTTTTTATTAATAAGTGTGAAAATGAGGAAGTGTGTTGTTGGCTGCAAAGATGTAACATCGGGAAATAAGTCAATACGTAAATTATTATTGCATTTATAATAAACAATAACGGCTGCAAATATTTTGGATAAAGGTACCTGATCATTGATCAAATAACTTATTTTAAATCACAACATTTAACTAATTGTTAAATATTGCTTTAGTGTTACTTTGCATGTCAGTAGATTCTCCCTTTCTTTCTTGGGAACGTCCTTAAGATAAATTTAAACAATCCATTTTTAATTTTAATTGTAGTAATTGAATAATTACATAATTAAGTATTACACATTTTAGTAAAGTGCAATTATTCTTAATGTTAATTGTAATGTATTTAAGGTACTACATTCCTGCAAACGAGATGCTGCAACAAATACGGATTCAGAATTGGCAGAAAGACATAATTATGTTTGCACAGTGTCGCAGTGTGTGCTCAGCACTTTCATCCCATGATATAGACAACTTTAAATTTGCCAGGTAACTGTAATTTAAACAATTTTTTCCCTAATAATTGAACATTAAATTCACAGTATGAATAATATTTTAGGATATTCTGCAGAATCCACAAAAGAAAATTGTTTCAATTTTCCTCTAGAAGAAGTAACATCTTTTTCAACACCTTGTTAAAGGTTTTTAAACTTTTACAATGTATTTTTAAAGTCAGCATCTTATTGTTCTGAGTTAAAGAAACTGGACATTATTATATTTTATTATAAAAAACCACTGTATCTAAGTATTGCATATAATATAAAAAATCAAATTTGATTTACATTTACAGAATTACCAACAAAACGGCCACTACAAGATGAGTCTTTCATTGAAGTGGAATTGTAGGAATTAAAAGCAACAACCCCTCAAAGGACTTATGGTCCACAACAAAGAAGACAAGTTATGTTTTCTGAAGAGCAACCAGGTAAATTTATCAGTGCGCATATTTTGTGACAATTTATACTTATAAAAGTTTTATTTTTCTTAGACACTTCAAAGGAGGACCCAGATGTCGTAATTATACCATTAAAAGTCCACCAAGTAAACTACTCACATTGCAGTATATTATTATCTGGATTGTAAATCGGTACAGATTTATATTGCAAATTTGATAACTAAATTTTTTATTGTTTGTTGTATTTATTTATTTATTTATTTATTGAACACTCATACCAGCAACATTTTCTTTGCTAATATTTACTCCCACGTATATGCTTTTGTGACATTTTCATAAGGAGAATCCTGCTGAAAAATGCCTGAATATTTATCTATAATTTGCTTTTAAAGCCTCCTCAAAAGACCTTTTATGTTTCATTTCAATCGCGATTCCTGAATTGCCTTTATATACGATTAAATCAACTCTTGCTTTAGGAATAGTGAATTCAGTGCTAAATAAAAAACCATAAACATAATGCAATAGAAAGTGTCATCGTTACATACAATAATTTTGTTTTTTAATTCATCTAATACTCCATTAAACTTGGTAATAAAATCTATAAAAATTTCTTGTTTTGTACTAGAGCATATTTCCTCAAAACTGACAACACAATTTCCTAAACATTCAGGCGTGTTTCAGCAGGATTCTCCTTTTGAAAATGTCACAAAAAACATATACATACATGGGAGTAAATATTAGCAAAGATAACGCTGCTGGTATGAGTGTACTTGTAAATAGTACAAATTTAAATAAAGCAATAAAATTCGTCACTGGCATACACTATCTAGGCTAGTGATAACTACGAACCTATGTGAATAATTCAAAATAATTAAATAACACTAAAATGCTTGATTATGGTAAGCATCATTTCTTTACAGTCCAAGTACTTTTTTGTAGTATACTATTTTGTGTGTAACTTTGATTTACAATTTGAGCATGCAAATATGTTCTGATTATAATCATTATATATGCTACTAAAACAGCGTTATAAGTACATATAAATAGGTATAAGTAATTACTTGTAAGCTGTGATTGTTCATTTCATTATTTTAAAATATATTGCATTTTTTTAGTTTGCTTATTAATAATATTTTCATGTATTTTTTTGTTTTGACATGTTGGCCTTTATTGTTAATGTAAAATGAAATTTTTGTGAATGATATATGAATTTTAAATGTTGAATTTATTGACTATCATGCACAAGTTCTATTCTAGTTATTTTTAAGATATAATGTAACTGTAAGCATAATTATTGTAACAAATTTCTTACTATAAACATTTAGTTATACATCAATAGTTGTGTTTTTCCTAATTTGTCGAAATCTGTTTTAAAGTATCAAAGCAAAATATCAAATTTAATAATGAATAATTTTGTAGTAAACTTTCCATCACCAAGAAAAGACTCAACAAAAGCTGTACAGGAAAAAGGCTTGCAATGCTATTAAAATTCTGCACATCAAAATCAAGCAGCTGTCCTATTTAAAAAGCTGTAAGGTGTTTGGTCTATAAGGGGTGATTCATCAGTGATGGCCTGCCCAATAGCAGCAGGCAACTTCAACTATTACTTCAATACAAAACAGAAATCATTGGCAAAGTATCTCTTGCGCCTATTCCTTTTCAAAATCGATACTGCTCTTCCATCTTTTTAGTTAGCCTTTTCTTTAGCACCTCAACAGTATTATTGCTGCATTTGTGGTCAGACTTATCATGTGGTGCTCTTCACATTTTTTTTGTATCCTTCTTCTTGGATAGGGGAATTCTTTCCAACCGTGAAAATCTTTCAGCCAAATGGGAGAGCAAACATGATTGTATGTAAATTATATTAGATACTTATGGTGAGTAATATAAAATGTAAAATTCCTATAATTATTAGTTACTTTATATTATTTTTCCCTACTGGGGATCAGCACCGAACATTAGTTATTGTAGGTAAGTCTCTTCAGCCAAGTTTGTGATGTCTTCCAGAAATAAAGAACTGAGGGTTTAGCTTTTATAATATTGTAATTTTTTGTAGTTTGTTCTATAACACGGTACAATCTTCCAACGTATTTTAAAATAATCCTGTCCATAGTACATAAAAATGTAATTTTGACAAATATCTACAATTCCATGAAATACAAAAGGGGTTGCTTGAAGATAATGTTAGAAAACGGTAAACCTTTTAAAAATAAATTATATAAATAAATAAAATCATTTAAACAAAATAAATAAAAAAAGTCCTTTCAAAAATTTGGATTTTCCACTTGAATTTGTTACATTAATAATAGGCAAATATACCTATAAAATGATATTTGCCTTGTATTTAGAAAAAGTCTCGATTAAGATTTAAACAAAGTGATATTGCTTTATCTCATCTTAATAAGAAACAAAAAGACAAAATTTGTTAGCAATTTGCCGTGAACCCATGCTTAGTGAATATTTTTTAATGTAAATTACAGTCCGATGCATGTAAATGTCAAGTTCTTAAACCTGGAGTGCGACGATTTCGAAGCTCCGGGATACTAGCACCTCATATTGCGAATTTATCAAAAACAATTATGCCATCTAAAAGGTCACAAAATGATCATAAAAGGTCAATTTGCCCTAGTAATTGGTCAACGATAGGGAATTTTTTATTAATTATTAAAGTTTTTCAAGGTCATTGAAAAATGTTAGCACCTCATCTTGATTAAAGTAAAAAATAAAAGACCACATTCGGTCGGAAATGAAATGCTGATAATTGGTCAGCTAAAATAAACAATTGGGCAGGCCATTATCATTGAAATAATAATTAATAAAGTTTTAATAACGGTAGCGCGCACGCATAGAGCCTTTTATGTACACGAAAAGGGTAGCATGCGTATTAGTTGAGGAGGTTGAGGACTTCCATGTAAGCCTGTGTAAAAATTTAATTTAAAAAAATAATTACTCAAAAACTATAAGGTAATAGATGCTCTCATTAAAATGTCGACGTCGGCAGTCTTCAACCTCAACCTCCTCAACTAACACGCATGCTATCCTGTTCGTGTACATAAAGCCCTACGCGTGCGCGCTACCGTTATTAAAACTTTATTAATTACTATTTCAATGAAAATGGCCTGACCAATTATCAGCATTTCATTTCCGACCGAATGTGGTCTTTTATTTTTCTACTTTAATCAAGATGAGGTGCTAACATTTTTCAATGACCTTGAAAAACTAATAATTAATAAAAAATTCCCTATCGTTGACCAATTAATAGAACAAATTGACCTTTTATGACCATTTTGTGACCTTTCAGATGGCATAATTGTTTTTGATAAATTCGCAATATGAGGTGCTAGCATCCCGGAGCTCGATTTCGAGAACACAAAAATCTGAAATCTCTCATTAGGATCACATAAATGAGAGAAGGTCGCAGAAATTAATAATGGGCAATTTCTTATTAAGGAAACAAACATCGCCATGCAGATTCTGTAACGAATAATTGTTAGAATTAGATTTCTCTTAATAGATGGCGGTGCGTTACGCACAACCGTAGCGGTTTGTATCTAAATCAAAATTGCATTTTTTTTTTCTGGCCTGACATCTATTAGAGAAAACATTAGTCTTATTATTTGCTTTGCAAATCTCTGTAACAAATTATTAGTAGATTTAATTTGCTCTTAAAAGATGACAGTGCCTAACGATATGTATTTATTAAAATAGGAATTACATTCTCTGGGACCTGACATCTATTAGAAAAAGCATGAATCTTTACCATTTGCCGTGGAAACTTACACATTGTTGTTTGTTTCCAGAATAAATTTGAATCGGAGTTAGTAGCAGTTAACCTCCTCGCGTTCATATGATCCTAATAACAAGTGGAAGTTTTCTGACGATTCGGAAACCCCAGAATTCGAAAAGTACCTACCGCTTTAAAGATAAATAAATTTAACTAACACATACATATTGTTATTTCTTTTTAATATCCTTACATGTATTTTAAAGTTTGAAAACTGGAAAAAAGTAATCGTTTGTAATTAATTATTTATTGTCTAATCTTGCCTTAAATAGAATATCACAGGAAAACAATTAAATAAATTAAGAAAATAGTAGACATAAAAATACTATGATTTTAAAATCAATTTTATCCTCAGGCTATTTGCAGCCTATTTTAAACTTATAAATTGATTTTTAAAAAAATATTTAATGTAGTAATCAAGTCTGCAGTGAACCCCCTGGAAAAAGGGAAACCCACGATTATGAAGAAGAGATATTAACTTTAAAATATTTAAATAAAACTGTTTTTAAGCTAAAATGAATTTTTATTCAAATGATTCTGTACACAGATTTGAAAAAGCAGCAAATACAGGCTATAGAAATACAGTTGTTAAGTTTTGTTGTTGCATTGGTTTCAAACACTGCATAACAACCGTTGTGGTGTGCTTATTTAGATTTGGTGAGGGGGGATTACTCTCCTGCCTCGTCCTTGGGGTGCTCACACGGATGCTCAAAGGTAGCTACGGTGGAGATCTGGAAATCCAGGGGTCAAACCGCTGAAATAACAGAACTGCAGAGCTTACGGTACAAATAAAACACAAAATGGAACACAAACAGTATCTATTAATGCAAACGGAACTATATACAGGCCAGAGGATATATATAAGCACTTAGCAGACTATTAGACCAAATAGCTAATCTACTAATACTAGGTAGTGCAGTAAGCAGGCACAGGGTGAAAGCCATGTTGCACTGCACCTGCAAAAAAAAAGCTAACACGATTTTTTAACAAATTTGAAACTCAAGTTATTTTTTATTGAAAACTAATGTGTTTTTTAAATTACTATGAAATAGTTTTGTTTTTACGGGTGCAGTTCAAACACCGCAATCTGATTTTCGAGTAAATTTGGATTACATTTAGTTGTTTTTTATTCTAAAACTGCGTTTTTTACATTTTCTTCACTATTATTATGATAACATTGAAATTACATTACCATTATTGGAGGTTTTTAAACAAGCAGATGACATTTTACCCTAAAATCAATAATAATAAAGTTTTTCCTCTTATAAGCTCAATCCGGAGGCATACTGTATAATCAAAGATTTAACTATAGTTTACAACTGTGTTCAAATTAATGAACTACTAAAACAACAGATAAATTCTTTATTTCTATAGTTACGTAAAGATAGCTTTTCATGAAAAATAAATGACTGTATTTAACTTGAGAGTTTAATTTGAAATCAAATATTTTTTTGATTTTAATCTACTGTTTAATTTTAATTTTTAATTTTCTTACATTCTTATATTTTTTCATTCTTGTAATTTACATTCCTTATATTGATGTGACAAAATAACTGCCAAAGTGAACATGATAAAACAATTATTAACAATAAATTGCATGCCATAACATAAAACTGACTCGATTATGGTGAGCAAGATAGTTAGAGGTTTGTTTATTTTGAGTAGCTCATTATTTAAAATGAAGTAAAGTAAACGAAGTTTTCAAGCATAGTTTAAATTTAAGCAAGTTCAGCGCAAAGGCCCTAAAAATTATGCATATATTCTATTTAACTTTTCGATTTTTTGCTTGTTGGGAAATATGTTTGTTTCTTAATCTTCCTTTTTTTAACAGTAGACTATCAATTTCATTACTCTGCCCTTCTTGTCGTGTTTTCTCATGCCATGTTTAACAATTTCCATAAATTCCTTAAACTTTTCAACATCTAACTGTTTAACAGAATTGTTGACTGCTTCCAGCTTCATCTACAGAATAAGTAGTTAAGCGTCTCTTCAGTTCTATAAAAAAACATGTATAAACTTTTCACATACTTGAATCTTTGACGGGCATATTTTCATTAATGATTACACATTTCAGTTTTCACACTGTATTCAGCACAGTCGCAACTATATCTATGTAGGCAAATATCACACATTCTGCAAGTATAAAAATGACACAATAAGTAAAACGGCAACATTTATAAGAATAATACTGCTTACAAAAAATATTATTATTATTCTAACTCTAACTAAATGATCCAGTTCAGAATTTATAATATGTATAATAAACTTTTAAATTTATATCTTTTTGATATGAACAACAAATAATGCAAGTTTAAAGGATATTAACAGTTTATACCAAAAGTATACAAAACCAGGGTTCATAACTTGATGATGTACGTTTTATTCCATTTTCCAATTTTATTAAAATCTTGCCTTCATGTGACCATACATTTTTTTGAGCCATATTTAACAGATGCCTGTTTTAAAGGCAGAATACGTTCTTCAGTTAAATCTTCCTTTATTACTATATGACTGCCTTTTAACAACTTTTTTTTAAAGTAGACAAGTTTTTTTACATTCCTGCTAACGAATCTCACAACAATTGGCTGGTAATCTATGACTGCGGTCTATATCTGTAACAGAAATGCCAACTCCTAGTTTTTGTTTACACAATATGTGATAATAATTTGATCGGTGCACTCACCTGGATTTTTTGGAATGTTAAAAACTCTCAAGCTGTTTAAACGTGTGCATTGTTCTAACTCATCCTTATATTTATTTACTTCTTTTTTAACAGATTCAATTCCATTTCAAGATTTTTAGTTTTATCCTGGTAAGCCTTCATTTCTAACCTACCCTGATCCTTGACAATTGTGTGGATTTTCATTCATCAAACAACCATCTAAAAAAGTGGTGGAATTTAAGATTTTTTCAACAACCCTCTTGATTAGGGCCTCTTCTTTGGAAGTAGACCTGGTTACACAATTTGCATCACCTGGCATCTTAATATATTGAATATTGAACTATAAATATTTTTAATAAGAGTGATAACGCAGCTGCACATTATAGAATGTATATAAGATATTAATTTTAAAAATATATTGTTAAAGTAAAAAACCTTTAACAATGTTAAAAATGTGACGTCATAATGTTTTATATTTTATGTCACCATTTAATTGTAACCTTGACGATCACCTCCCTAGTCTGTCTTGTCAAAAATTAATCATTGATGTTTTCCTTGTGTTATAATTGTATAGTATTTTCTTACATTAAAATACTTTTTCCATTCAATGATATCTGTGTTGTTCTATAACCCATCAAACAATAGGGGTTGAAAAAGATATGTTACTTCTTGTGGAGGAAAACTACAACAGTTCTCTTCCATGGTTCTTTAGAATATCCTAAAATATTAGTCATGCTGTTTATTTAAAATTTAATGTTTAACTATTAGGAAAAAAATTTTAAAAGTTACATTTACCTGGAAAAAATCAAGTTGGTAGAGAAAATTTCTTTAATTTTCCTCCTGTGTTTATACACATATGGAATGAAAGTACCAAGCACACACACTATGACACTGTGCAGATGTCTTTCTGCCAATTCTGGATTTCCAGTTCGTGTAATCCATATTTGTTGCAGCGTCTCCTTTGTAAGAATGTAGTACCTTAAATACATTACAATTAACATTAAGAATCATTGCACTTTACTAAAAATAGATAAGTAGAATACCGTCTGTTATAACTGCTTTAAATTACTCTACCAGACATTAAAGTAAATAAACATTTGTTTCGAACAAGTCACCACTATGTTATATCCTTTAGGTTATGTCGTATTTATACATATGAAATTTTAAAATCTGCTGACATGTGAAGTAACACTAAAGCAATATTTAACAATTAGTAAAATGTGATTTAAAATAAGTTATTTGATTAGGTACCTTCATCGGAAATGTTTACAACCGTTATTGTTTATTATAAATGCAATAATTTATGTATCGATTTACCTCCGGGATGTTACATCTTTGCAGCCAATAACACAACATTTTCTCATTTTCACACTTATCAATAAGAAATTCACGATCAAGCAAAGACAGATTTCTCAAAATTTCAACGATTTTGAAAATCGTTGACATTTGCTCAATTCGCGCTTTTAAAGAAACTCCCATCTTCCGATGTGTGACGATTCAAATTCCGAATGTCAACTTCGGACAAATAAAGAGAGTAAACCAGTGTTTGTCTGCGATGACGGTGACATCGAGCGTTTTTACGACAAAGCTAGTAGCGCGTCGCCATCTATTCAGAGAAAGTTAATTCTACTAATTGTTTGTTACTGAAATCTGCATAGCAATGTGCAGGTTTCTACAGAAAATAGTAAGACTAATGCTTTCTCTGGTAGATGTCAGGCCACAGAAAATAAAATACAAACCTGCAACCTTCTCTCGTTTATGTGATCCTAATGAGAGATTTAAGATTTCGTGTTGAAATTGTCGCACCCCAGGTTTATTATTTTGTATTGAAAACTTGAAATTCACATACATCCCATACATCGGACTATAATTTACATTAAAAAATATTTACTAATCATGGGTTCATGGTAAATGAGTAACAAATTTTGTCTTTTTATTTCTTATTAAGATGAGATAAAGCAATAATCACTTTATTTAAATTTGAATCAAGACTTTTTTTTAAATAGGTAGGAGGCAAATATCGTTTTATATACTTGTCTATTATTCAATTGATTGCAAGAGCATAACTAATGTAATGATCCCAGTGGGAAATACAAATCTTGGATGATCTTTGTATGATTTTATTTATTTATTTAAAAGGTGTACAATTTTCTAACAGTATCTTCAAGCAATCTCTTTTGTATTTCGTGGAAATGTAGATATTTGTCAAAATTACATTTTTATAAAATACAGACAGGATTATTTTAAAATACGTTGGAAGATTATACCTTGTTATAGAACAAACTACAAAAAATAACAATATTATAAAAGCTAAACACCCGGTTCACTATTTTTGGAAAACATCACAAACTTGGCTGAAAAGACTTACCTATAATAACTAACGCTCACTGCTGCTCCCCAGTAGGAAAAAGATAAAATATAAAATACTAATGTGAAGTAACTAATAATTATAGGAATTTTACATTTTATATTATTCACCATAAGTATCTAATATAATTTACATACAATCATGTTTGCTCTCGCATTTGGCCAAGAGATTATCTACGGTCGGAAAGGATTTCCCTATCCAAGAAGAAGGATAGAAAGAAAGGCGAGGCACTTCGCACAATAAGTCTGACCACAAATGCAGCAAAGATACTGTTTTGTATTGAAGTAATAGTTGATGTTGCCTGCTGCCATTGGGCAGGCCATCACTGATGAATCACCCCTTATTGACTAAACACCTTAAAGCTTTTTAAATAAGACACCTGCTTCATTTCGATGGGCAGAATTTTAATAGAATTGCAAGCCTCTTTCTTGATGATGGAAAGTTTACTACAGAATTATTCATTATTAAATTTGATATTTTGCTTTGATACTTTAAAACAGATTTCGACAAATTAGGAAAAACACAACTATTGGTGTATAACTAAATGTTTATAGTAAGAAGTTTGTTACAATAATTATGCTTACAGTTACATTATATCTTAAAAGTAACTAGAATAGAACTTGTGCTTGTACTCAATACATTCAACATTTAACATTCATATATCATTCACAAAAGTTTCATTTTTACATTAACAATAAAGGCCAACATATCAAAACAAAAAGATACCTAAAAATATTATTAACAAGCAAAGTAACAAAAATTGCAATATATTTTAAACTGATATATTTTAAATAATGAAATGAACAATCAGAACTTAGAAGTAAACTTTATCGCTTAACTATTTATAAGCACTTATAACAGTCTTTTAGTAGCAACAAACTTATGCATATAATGATTATAATCAGAACATATTTGCACGCTCAAATTGTAAATCAAAGTTACACACAAAATAGTACGTGGACTATAAATAAACGATGCTGTTTAACTATTCTAATTCACATAGGTTCATGGTTATCGCCAGCCTAGATAGTATATGCCAGTGACAAACACAGTACAAGAGTAAAAAAGATTATAGCACAAGAAACAGTGTACGATAGATACAACAAGAACAACAACAAATAAGTAAATAACTTTTTAAAAAATAATCATGATAAAATATTACACTGATATAATAGAATAAGGTAATCATAACTGGTACAAAAAAACACTCGATCATTCACAAGCATAATTAAAAAAAGTGGAAAACAGAGGTGAAGCATTTGCATAATCAATTGCTCACAGGTTTGCCATCACGCCTTTACCACTGCACACCAACTTAAAACATCATAATTGCAAGTAATATTTCTAATATCTACCTATTGTATTATAACAAATTAAGTATATTAGAACCTCAAAGGTATAATGTATACTAAACAGCAAGTTTGATGCTGTGAAGTTTTTAATGAAAACTAAAGTAAAAGAAGTGTGATTGTGTATAAGTTAGGCGATGCATAAATAAATATAAAAAAATATGAAATAATTACCATCAACAAATCGAGGATCTTAAATCAGAGGGAAGTATCAAAAAACAGCTCATTTTTCAATTTATAAATTTACCTTAATGTTTATTTCTTACTGCATTACATTACATAACATATAGCTGCATAATACAAACAATTCATTCATGATTCTTCTTTGTTGCTTGCAGTATAAATTACAAATATTTTGTCTAAATGTTTATGTTCATAGGCCCCCTCTGATATTCTAGACCCTAGATATACTGAAATTTGTGTCATTTAAATATGTTTACAATATTTTATTTTTTTAATTTATTATTAAGGGCTAGAGATTGAAGTGAGAAATAAATAGGTCTACTTTATCACAGAATCAAGAAGAAATATTTATTTCGCATGCATCTTTTACAGCTAAACTTCATTTAGTTTTTATGCCAAATGCCCTTACCAACTCCGGGATATAAACTAAAATTACTTCAGCAGCTTTCTCAAAAACTGACAAAAAGTTTACAGAAGGTTGTAGTAATAAAGAACATTTGTATTTTGCATTGTATGAAATAAGCTATTGATAAATGAACAATAAAAGAATAATTAAAAAAAGATCTGCAAATGGAATACTAAGACTGCAACAAATAATAAGAAATTTAGTTATCAAATTTACAATATAAATCTGTACCAATTTACAATCTAGATAATAATGTACTAGAATGTGAGTAATTTACTTGATGGTATAATTACAACATCCGGGTCCTCCTTTAAAGTGTCTAAGAAAAATAAAAATTTGTATAAGTATAAATTGTCTCAAAATATGCACACTGATGAATTACCTGGTTGCTCTTCAGAAAACATAACTTGTCTTCTTTTGTGTGGACCACAAGTCTTTTGAGGGGTTGCTACCTTCAATTCCTCCATTTCCACCTTGATGAAAGGCTCATCTTCTAATGGCCGTTTTGCTGGTAATTCTGTAAATGCAAATCAAACTTGATTTTTTATTTGATATGCAATGCTGACGCAAAATGGTTTCTTATAATAAAATATAATAATGTTCAGTTTCTCTAATTCAAAACAATATAAGATATATGACCAGATATACATTGTAAAAGTTAACAAACCTTTAACAATTAGGTATTGAAAAAGATATTACATTCAGTAGAGGAAAACTAAAACAATCTTCTTCTGTGAATTCTGCAGAATATCCTAAAATATTATTCATACTGTGAATTCAATGTTCAACTATTTGGAAAAAAATTTAAAAATTACATTTACCTGGAAAATTTAAAGTTGCTAGAGAAAGTTTCTCTAATTTCCCTCCCGTGTCTATACACATGGGATGAAAGTACTGAACACGCACAGCAACACTGTGCAGATATATGTCTTTCTGCCAATTCTGGATTTCCAGTTCATGTAATCCATATTTGTTGCAGCATCTCCTTTGTGAGAATGTAGTACCTTAAATACATTACAATTAACATTAAGAATAATTGCACTTCACTAAAATGTATAATACTTCATTATGTAATTATTCAATAATTACAATTAAAATTAAAATTGGATTGTTTAAGTTTATCTTAAGAAAACGTGCAGTTTTTATTGCCTACTATTAAGCAGTAAAATTGAACTCATTTTTTTAAATATTAGATAAGTAGAATTCCGTCTATTATATTACTGCTTCAAATTACTCTACCAGACATGAAAGCAAATAAACATTTGTTTCGAACAAGTCACCACTATGTTATATCCTTTAGGTTATATCGTATTTATACATATGAAATTTTAAAATCGGCTGACATGTGAAGTAACACTAAAGCAATATTTAACAATTAGTAAAATGTTGTGATTTAAAATGAGTTATTTGATTAGGTACCTTCATCGGAAATGTTTACAACCGTTATTGTTTATTATAAATGCAATAATTTATGTATCGACTTACCTACGGGATGTTACATCTTTGCAGCCAATAACACAACACTTTCTCATTTTCACACTTATCAATAAGAAATTCACGATCAAGCAAAGACAGATTTCTCAAAATTTCAAAGATTTTGAAAATTATTGTTGACATTTGCTCAATTCGCGCTTTTAAAGAAACTCCCACCTTCCGATGTGTGACGATTCAAATTCCGAATTTCCACTTCGGACAAATAAAGAGAGTAAACCAGTGTTTGTCTGCGATGACGGTGACATCGAGCGGTTTTATGACAAAGCTAGTAGTGCGTCGCCATCTATTAAGAAAAAGTTAATTCTACTAATTGTTTGTTACTGAAATCTGCATAGCAATGTGCAGGTTTCTACAGAAGATGGTAAAACTAATACTTTCCCTGGTAGATGTCAGGCCACAGAAAATAAAACACAAACCTGCAACCTTCTCTCGTTTATGTGATCCTAATGAGAGATTTAAGATTTCGTGTTGAAATTGTCGCACCCCAGGTTTATTATTTTATATTGAGAACTTGAAATTCACATACATCATACATCGGACTATAATTTACATTAAAAAATATTCACTAATCATGGGTTCATGGTAAATGAGTAACAAATTTTGTCTTTTTGTTTCTTATTAAGATGAGCTAAAGCAATACACTTTATTTAAATTTGAATCCAGACTTTTTCTAAATAGGTAGGAGGCAAATATATATTTGTCTATTATTCAATTGATTGCAAGAGCATAACTAGTGTAACGATCCTAGTGGGAAATACAAATCTTTGATGATCTTTATATGATTTTATTTATTTATTTAAAAAGTGTACCATTTCTAACATTATCTTTTCAAGCAACCCCTTTTGTATTTTGTGGAAATGTAGATATTTGTCATAATTACATTTTTATAAAATACAGACAGGATTATTTTAAGATACGTTGGAAGATTGTACCGTGTTATAGAACAAACTACAAAAAATAACAATATTATAAAAGCTAAACACCTGGTTCACTATTTTTGGAAAATATCACACACTTGTCTGAAAAGATTAACGTATAATAACTAACTCTCGCTGCTGCTCTCCAGTAAGAAAAAGATAAAATATAAAATACTAATGTGAAGTAACTAATAATTATAGGAATTTTACATTTTTTTACTCACCATAAATATCTAATAATTTGCATACAATCATGTTCACTTTTGCATTTGGCCAGAAGATTTTCTACGGTTGGAAATGATTCCCCTACCCAAGAAGAAGGGTACAAAGAAATGCGAAGAACGCCACATGATAAGTCTGAGCACACATGCAGTGAAGATACTGCTGAGGGTACTAAATAAAAGGCTAACTAGAAAAATGGAAGAGAACGTAGCAGAAGAGCAATATGGATTTAGAAAAGGAATGGGCACAAGAGATGCAATAGATGTAGTACGTACAATTGGAGAGAGGTATCTTAAGAAGGGAAGAAGATTGAGCATCTGTTTTGTTGATCTCCAAAAGGCTTTCGACTGTGTGCGCTGGGGTAGATTCGAGAGAACGAAGGTTCATACTAAGTTTGTATTTAAACCAGCAAGCAGTCATTAGGTTGAGAGATAAAAGAACAGGTTGGTTTAACAGCGGAAGAGGAGTAAGATGAGGATGCCCATTGTTGCCTAGGCTCTTTAACATACAGGGCTTTCATTTGAAAACTTCTTCCCACCTTGAATAACTCTTTAATTAGTAAAATTATCAAAAATCACTAAAACATGTCGATTTTGTTTTGGAGGGGGACATTTAATAACCTTTTCTAATCGGTTGAGAAACTTTCACCCTCCCCCCACCCCATGTATGATATATCATATTAAAGGTTATAACATACTCAATGTTTTACATCAAACAAAATTAAAATCGGCCCAGCCGTTCGTGAACTAGAGACAGAAATTTATTTAATTCAATCAATACATCAAAATGGCATCTTATAAAAGCCAATATTGAGAATTTCATTTTATACAAAAATGATTGCATTACCATTTAGAGTTTGTATGTATCTTCTTGACAATGTTGGTACCTGACCAATTAACTGAAAAAGCCAGTGTTTGCTGAGCAACGATTCGACTTGAATCTTACCATATGTTTGTAACTCAATGGCAATGGAAACAAATGAAATAAATTTATTAATACAAAATAAATTACACTGTTCTTTCCTTTTTTAACACATTCTCTGCTGCGTCGGACATATGTAAGCAACAGTTGTCTTTAGCTGGTAGGCCACGTCAGTCATATATGGTCGACTCAACCGTTTCTACTTTGGGCCGTGTCGGACACATAAAAGTGACAATACATATTATTCTACATTATATTCTTTTAGGGTGGCCTCCAGTATTATTATTATGTGGCCTACTAAGTAAAATCGCTATCTGCTGACGTTACCTACTGAGTAAAATCGAATAACACCAGGCCATGTCAGGCATATATGAGCGACATTTTGTTTTCATGGCCCCATACGTTATTTTATTGGAGATACATGTGGCAGCGAATGTGTTAATAGTCTAAAAATAATGCCTAAAAACATTTCACGATTTGAGGGAAGCATCATCATTTATAACTGCCTAGCTGTCATGGAAATAATGTTATAGACACTCAGTAATAAGATATAGACAGTGCAATTTATAGATTTTAGACCACTTAGGACATTATTTATTTTGCTATTTGCTATACCATACTATTAACCATTACCTGTTGCACATATACTCTACTCTTTTATTAGATGTAGAAGCTATGCTGTTATCTACTGATCATCTTGAAAATTTCTTGATATTTCTAACTCTGAAAAATTAAATCAAAATGTTTAAATGTAAGCCTGAGAAATATAAAGCATAAACAAATAAAAATAAAAATGTAATGCCAGCATTATTTTTCTACACTGTTACATTTGTAATGTTATAAAGGTACAGTTAAAATAGATGTTTAAATAGACAATAAATTACAATTTCTAATGAAGCATATTATAAATAATCCAAGCTACTCAAAGTATCACTATTAACTTACATTTTAAATGCATAAATAAAATTACATATCATTATTACATATTTAATTAAATTCACATGTACTATCATTCAAATATGAGAATTATAGATCATTTTCATTATTACTACACATTTCGTCAAATTCACATTCATGTATACTGTCATTGTAGTGTTCTTTAATCTGGTCAAGGTCGCATAATTCTTCTTCACAGCTTGGTAAATGTACAACATGCTCTTGGTGTAGTGTTAAAACTTTATATTTTTGGTCACACCTATAATGTAATTCTATATTAGTATTTTGGAGTTTGATTAATAAAATAAATGTATTTATAATACTGATCAGATGAATAAAACAACCAAATAAGAAGATTTTTATCTTTCACTGTCAAAGTGACCGTAATAGATTTGAAGGTTAGTTTAATGTCAATTGGGTTTCCTTAACCAAGAAAAATAGAGGCATTCAATTAATAAATTAGCATTAATATGAAATAAATCAATTAAAATAAGATTGAACATATTTTTATGAAAGCAATGCAATCAACATTGGAGTTGACAGTTGTGCGTGATTTTTAGGTTAGGTTTTAACTTTGTACTAGGGTTGCCAGATCTATATTTAACTAAAATCTCCTATCTCCTATTTACTATTGAATATAGGAGTAAATCTCCTATATTTTACTGTTTTCCATTATAATTTATAATCCTTAAGAAAAGAATAGAAAAAAACCAACTTATTTCATATTTCAGACTTAAATTTTCGTTTATGTTAAGTGTGTTGCCTAACCAATATTTTAATTAAGCGATATTTATTGTTTGCTTGATATTAAAAGAACTTTTATTTGCTTAAGTAGGCTTAAATAAGTGGTTTTTTATGTTTTTTGTTGTGGAAATAAAGTTGTGTTTGTTATTTCTTGTAATGCTTAAATTGTCTTGCGTTAATACAAGTTAGAAAATTTTCACGTGATCTCCTATATTTTCTCATCTTATCTTCTATTATTTGCTTTTTACAATCTGGCAACCTTATTTGTAGCTGAGGCTTCGATTTAATCACAATTCAGCTAATTATCAATGGTTGTTCTTGTTGAATGCCACACTATTAAGATTGTAAATAATGCATACTTTACATTACCTATATAAAATGAATCCAAGATTTGTTCCAAACGAATCTATCTTGCTTACTCTCCATTTATTACCAGATTGATCAAAATCTTTATGCGTTAGAGGTTTAGAATCATTATAAAGTCCCATATGGCTTAGCATTTTCAGCAATGTTCCTGAGTGTGTATAATAAACGGTTGATTTTGGATATTGTGAAGTGCTAAAATATAAAGTTAGTAAAAAGTCATAACATCTAGATGTAGTAATACCTTTCCAAATGATTTAGCATGTCATTGAATGTCACACACGCCTGCTTGTATGTTATTTCGTATCCATATCCATCTCTATAATAATATTTTAGGTCCTCTGTAAATTCCATTACCTGAAATGAATAAGATGAATGGAATCAGAACAAAGATAACTAAAATTACCAATTGATGAACAGGGTGTACTAAATCAAGTAATCGAGACGTCTTTAACATAAAATGTAAATTTATAATATTAAATTAGATAAGTATAAAAAGTGACTATGAGATTATTTTTAACATTGCAAATTCCAGATTATTACAAAATGGCAGTTATTTATAATAGAAATTGACATCTAGAATTCAAATGTTTTATCAATTGTTATTGTAATTTTCAAGATTTTTTAATTAGCCATGCAAGTGTAAAAATGCAATAGAGTTTGACGTGATCTTGACTGATATTATTCAACCAATCATCATTCATCACTCTCTGTATTAGCTACGCCTCTCTACAGTGATACAATTGTTATTACTTTCCTTATCAATTTTATTGTGTTGCTTGTAATCTTTAAAAATAGTTTTACAAGTTTCACGATAACTCAATACGTCAATAATACCTACTTTTGCAACTTCAGATGTAAGTGCAGAACACCACGGAGATTTATTCTTTCTATACCATGCTGTTTCAAATGCACAAGTCATGTATATTAAATGAACATCCTCTGTAAAATATTAACTTCTCAGTTTTATACTTTTACTGTTAATAAAGTATTTACCTAATGATAATCTTTGATTATCTTTAAATTTTAATTCATAGTTCATTGCTTCAATTGCTTTCAACATATGGGAACTATTTTCAAATAGTTGTTTCTCTCGTACTGATTCTGGATTATCCTTTACTTCATCTTTCCATTTGCTACATAATTTATAAAACTACAAGAATAAAAATTAAAATGTGGACATAAAATAATAGCTAATATAATTTACTCTCAAAACTGGATCTTTCTTTGAAGGTGTTGGATACCATACATCTCTAACAGACTGACGACCAAACAAACCAGCTGCAAAATACTTAGCACTAGCCTTTGTCCTTTGACTTTTTGTGTATTTAAACTGCAAATAAATTTACATAAAATTATAAGCACACTATTACAAACGAGATTAAACCAAATGTATTTACATAATATGTTGTGTTGCTATATGTAGATGGTAATAAACTAGGAAATCTCATTTGTAATCTTTCTGCCAAATCAATCATTTCATCTTCACCTTCATGTGCAAGAATCTTTTCTTTTGTACTATCAATTTTAAGTTTCCATTTACGAAGAGCATATAAATCAGAATTACGCAAGCGTTCTGAAAGCAATAAAGTTAAAAATCAATGTGGATAATAATCATAAGTAAAAGACATACCACTCGGTTTAGGATTATTCTCTAAAATTAAATCTCTTATTTCAGGAAGTCGTTCTTTCATATTTTCAATAAGATCAATACTAGGAGTTCTTGTGCCATGTCGCACTAAGAACCATAATTTCTGCGGTTCACAACCTTAAAACAAATCTCTTATACTTCTCATTTATACAAACAATCTTAGTAGTGAATTTAAAAATATTTTACTTACCTGGATAATCCATTCTTTCTGGCATAGTATTTGCTACAAAACGATATGGTGTTTTGGTCCCCAAATGGAATTTATATATCTCAGACACATTTTTACATTCTTCAATCGAATATACAAATCCAAAAATAGTAATAAATACACAAAGAAAATTTAAAGACAACATTTTCGCTAAAATTTTGAAAATTTGGCCAGAATAGCAGAGGTTAACCAGTTTTTAAATAAATTTGAACTAACGAAGTTGAGGAACTGTGATTTAGAACTAACGGTACATTAGTAATAAAACAACTTGACCTACTAACACTCAACTAGTTTGGCCTACTAAAATTCAACTAAAATTTAAAATGAGTTTTTGAATTTTTAAACACGGAATGCAGGGAAATGTATGTAGCAGCTCATATTTAAACAAGATTTACATTAAAATATCTACCTTTAAGAGATTATATCGACGTAATCGCATTTTAACTGATTTGATAAAATTTGATGAACTTTGATGCCTTTAGTAGGTACTTATGTACTTAAAACCTTATCTGAAGAGGTACTTCAATTTAAAAATAACTTTTTTATCATGTAAAAAATGCAAACAATGGTATTGCATTGTAGATAGAATAATTATTGTTTTTATTATGATTAAGCGAGATCGTGACGACTGTGTTTGGGAGTACATAATTTGTAGAAGTGTGGGAAAATAGAAAATACAGTTAGAATACCTACATTACAAGAAGTATTATAATTACCAGAGGTCGGAATCGAAAACTGAAAGAAGTTAAATCGGAAACGGAATCAATCATATTTTAGAAAGCATATAATTGGAATCGGAGTTATTAAAAACAACAATCGTGCAACCGGAATCCGCATCGGAAATACTAAAATTGGAAACGGAATCAAATCCACTATTCCGGTTCCAAAATCATTTATAAAAGAGGGCTGGGGCTATGGTATTTGGGGCCTACGGCAAAATTTCTTAAAACGCCTTCGTGTGAAAATCAGGATGGTGCATGTCAGAATTAATTGTCTTATTCATGCAGCACCTATAGTCTCCGAGGTGCCTATGGCAAATTCCTTCATTTGCACTGGCCCTGCTTTAGATAATACGTTGGTCTTAGGGACTTACAGATCTGGGTTTACATAATGTTATTAAATGCTTGAGAATACCAGCAAAAACGGTGAAAATTTGCTCCAAACACTCGTAGATACTAAATAACCAAAAAAATATTAGTTGGAAATTACGAATTACGTAGTGCCATTCAAAATGCAAAAGAATCTTTAGATAATCCGTGGCGCTACGTGCTATGTCGACCGTATAAAAACTATGTCAAAAATTTATAGAATTATAATGTTGCTAATAATAAGAACGCAAATCATAGGTTAAGGTGAACAAAGAACAAACTAGATTTGCTAACCGGACCTAAGATGATAGTTTATAATTAGCTGTATCCAAAGACACCTGTAAAAACTCCTTTTCTTTACAATAAGAAATTAAATAAAAATGAAAACATTTATACTCTGCATCCCGTTTGCAATAAGAAATAATTTAAGATTCGTTAACTCGCTAACTAGTATCATTAATTTAAAGGAACTAATTAAAGATAACCATTGCTATCTATGCAACCTCAAATAAATGCTACCAAAAACCCTCTCCAACAAGAGAGTAAGCTTTGTCGCTGAAGCGTGCAACAACCTTGTACAGGCAGGAAAAGGGCTGACAAAGAGGCTTCTTAACACCGTCGTCGCGTAGGAATACATGCGAAGATCCCGATGTACGAAGATAGTATCTGAACGTTGGTGGCGGAATGAAAGCGCTTGATATGTGCTGGCGTTACCTCGTCCCGCAAATCAGTTTGGCGCTCGAACAGTTGGAGTCTTCTTTCGGAGCAGTACGTAGATCCAACATCACGGTGGGTAGGATGCCGACCCAATCATTTGTCTAATAGCACATATACGCGCCTTTACTACCGGTACCAACGTTCGACGACGCCATTTGTTTGGGGCTTGTAGGCGGGTATCCTTCAGCGGTCCATTCCGACTGGCTTCTGTAATGTAAAAAAAAGAAGACTTGAGCTGTCGCCCTGATTATGAGAAATGGGCGAAGTGTTCGGAGGCAGATGGAAACTTTGTAGTGAGCTTACATTGTGACGTACAACTGTGGATTGTTGGCACGGAATGCATGTCCGAATCTAACGTGCGATATTGCGCTGCATACCGGGCCAAACGTATACGTTTGCTGCACAGCTTTCCGAGTGGCTTGGCCAATGGAATGCGGTGGCTGGTGAAAAATGGCAAACAGCCGGCTGCGGAGAGATATTGAAACGTAAGGGCGGAGTACCACCGTGGAGGAATCACAACAAGTAAGTCTATAAGGAATTGCAGATCGGTAGATTTATCCGCAACAAAGAGGCGGTTGGAACAGAGACCGTCATTTTCGACGGCTACTCTCGTTTCCCGCGACACTTCTTCTTCTGATCACAAAAACGCTGGTGGCAAAAACACACTAAGAACGGCGGCTACGTAAACGCAAATGTGGACGAGGGTTTTGCAGATGGGCTTGGTCCTTGCTTCCATCATTGTTGTCCAAGCGACCGCATAGATCTGCGGTGCTGTGGTGCGTACCTCAGCTATCTTGCCCCCAATCGTCGCCATATCTTCAAGTGTAGAAGTTCCTGGCGTTGCAGATAGTACTAATTGCACTTGTGTCTACAATCTCTGAATCCACAGCGTGCGGAGTATATCTGCACTAACCTCTGATCTCGTGATGGAGTTTTGTCTCCAAGCTCCAGGTCGTGCAACAGACGGCGAAGTTTCGTCTCTTGTGAATCCAAAAACCGGCGATTATAGGGAAGATTTTAACCTTTCGTACCTGTTGAAACGCCGCTATGTCCAGATCGACGTAATATTTACTCATGTCCGCTTTAATGTGGTGAGTGTGGAATTGAGTCTCAATCTGGACGAACCACAGCATAGGGTCGGCTGACCAAAACGGTGGAATCTTGGCCTGACTAACTTCGTCAACGGAGGTGGCGTCGAAGTCACTACTTTAGAGTATGTTGTGTTAAATAAATTATAAGTGATCTAAAACAGTTTATTAATTTGCTGAGATTAATATATTAACTGTCGCTTATAAACTGCACGATAGGGACTTTTCACAAGATAATTTCAAGTTTTGCAAGTGTTTTTATATATGGAATAATGTAGAGGGATAAAAGAATATTTATCTTGTCTTACTCCACTGTACTTGGTGATCTGAGCTGACATAAATGTTGTTTCTACGTTGCAGATCAAATAGATTTCCCAACTTGAAATTTCAAGTTAATAACGCAAAAAAGCTTCCCCAGCAGGGCTTTTAGCAAAGTATAATCCCGAATTATTTCATTTGTAAAAGAGTGAAAGGAATAAGAAAGTTGTATTTTGTTCTATTCTATTAGATGCTGGACCTTATTTGTGGTCTATGATAATAATGGAGTTGAATATTTAGTGCGGTTGTAAACAGGAATATTTCTACAATCTGCGATAATAATAATAATAGTAGCAACATCTTATTTAAACACTATTTAATATGTTTTAAGTTGCATAAAGTGAAAAGTTTGTCTTAAAGGATGATTAACAGCAGGGTAACATTCAGGGTAAGTCAATTTATTGTTCAGTCACTTGAGGATTAATTCTACTTGTACTGTCAAATTCAATAGTATTAAATGGGTATCTCTCTTATTGATGTGGCTACAAAAAAACACGGCACATTATTGGCCTAATTCTTAAAAGACCAATTCACTTATGAATTTTTCTTTTTCTCGAGTTATGGCCTGAAGTTTTTTTTTATAATTTTAACAATTGCTTGTAACTCTGTCATTTTTAAAAATAGAGCAAAATGTCACAGGGAAAAATTTTTCTGAACTGCTACGTTTATTTTCACCATAACTTAAATTTGTTGAATTTGCTGAAAACACATTCTGTGCCACAACTCACAGAAAGCAAGTTGTTATTTAAAAAGTATAAAATTCTGGCCAACTTATGAAATGAAAATAAAAAGGCAAAGTTGCTTCTAGGCTTAATTAAACTTGAACTAATCAGTTTTAAGAAAATTCGACATTCTTGTTTGCCTTATCTATCACAATATGACAAACAATGATACTTCTTGTATTATATCCAATAATATAATTATAGTCAGTCTTTATTAACAATTATACAAATAAGGTGCATATTATAAACATAATTTATTACATAAATAAGTAATTGTTTATGAAACCAGTTTCAATTTACACTGCAATTATTTCAATTACACATACACAAATTTAAAAAACTATTTTATTCGGAATGAACTAATAGATGTTTTTTGAAAGAAGTCTTTTGCGTCGTTTTATATCCACATACAGCACACTTTAATAAAATCTTTTTTATATGCACTGACATGTGCTGTTTTAAATTACTCCTTCGTCCCGTCCGATATTCACATTTATCACACCGAAAATTTTTTAATTGAGTATGAAGCGGCATATGTTTATTTAAATCACTTTTCTGTGACGTTCTATATTCACACAGTTCACATTTAAAGGGCTTCTCACCAGTGTGGACCGATCGAATATGACGTTTTAAATGCGTTTTCTGTGATGTTCTATATTCACATTCTTCACATTCAAAAGGTTTTTCACTCGTATGAACAGATATGACATGTCTTCTTAAATTACTCTTTTGTGAGGTTCTATAATCACATTCTTTACACTCATATGGTTTCTCCCCGGTATGAACCGTCATGTGTTCTTTTAAATGACTTTTTTGTGATGTTTTGAAATCACAATCAGCACATTCGAAAGGTTTTTCACCTGTATGTACTGACATATGCTTTTTAACATCACTTTTCTGTGAAGCTTTGTAATCACACTTATCACATTCAAAAGGCTTTTCATCGGTATGAACAGATATAAGATGTCGTCTAAAATGGCTTTTATGTGAAGTCTTGTATACACACTGAACACATTCATAAAACTTTTCACCATTCTCGCTTCTTATATAATCTCTCAAAGCATTTTTCTGTATGACATGCTGTCTCTTTAATTTGAATTTTCCTGTTTTGTAATTGTGTTTGTTGTTTGTAGAAATGTTATTAGAATTAGACATACATCCTGCATCTTCAGTTTTGATAATAATTTCTTCGGATAGCACTGGAGTATCACATTCAATTTCGTCTACAAGTTCCTCTTTTATTTCAATCTTTACTTCTGCAGATTTAAACTGATCTTTATCATCAACATAATTTGCATCGTTGAACACTTCCTGCTTTATGAGGTTAAATTCAGTGGATGTACTAAAAGGTGTTATAACTACAAATATTATTTATACTTCTTGTGGTACACTTACCTATGATCCTCCTGTGGAAATTCCATTCGTGTTATACATTAAATTAAAAATAATATTAGATGCAATTATTGCTGTTTATAAATATAAATTTGTTAGGTTATGCTTATGTATTATACCGTGTAATCTGTACCACTAAAAATTAATAATTTCCTATTTACAAACACGTTACCGATCCCATTAATAAATCAATAAATAAGTAATCACTTTTGTACAATTAATTAGGAATGTGTATTTAACTTTTATTGGGTCATTTCTTTTATTTGACATTTTAATCTGTCGCTACTCACTAAATTATGGCATGGTTGCCACAAATAAAAATTCAAAATTACTATTCTAGTATCCGAACTTCTACCACAAATATTAAACTTCTTTCATGTTTGTTAGATTAGAATTAGTGAGCGGACGTAGCAATCTCAATATTATAAGAGTTAATTTAAGTTTTTAGAAATCACTTGGTTATTAATTATATAACATTTGAAAGGTTTCTCACTACTATGGCTCAAAAAAGTAGATACTTTTAAGATACAGAGTGATTGTAAATGAGTGAGGACGGTTTGAATTTGGCGCCATATTTAAATTATTTTCATGTTGGCACTATCTGTTTACTTTTTGCAATCTGTCAAATCTGTGTTGTTTACAAAGTAAAATAACAAACAGTACTATATAACCTCAAAAAAGATAGATTATTCTATTTTTTAATTTTTTAAATAATGCCAAAAAAACGAATGCATTTAAGCGGCCAGCAGTCAAAAACAAAACTTACGGGAAGATACAAAAGTTACCAAAACTCCACGTTTTTGTAAAGCCGCTGTCGTTTGCAGATTTAGATGGTAAGAGTATTTTTCTTTGACAGATATCCTGTAACTAGAGCTGGGCCAAGTCAGATCTTCAGGAGGACTAAGCACAACATTCTGCAAACAAAAGCGACTCCGACCTAGGCGGTAGGGAAAGTCCCCCTGCACTAGTTCTAGTATAATATTAAATAACACCGATGATGTCTTTCTCTTTTTTTATTTCTGTCCGAATCTCCTCCCTTCGAGCGGCAGCAGCGGGCGGGTGGCGTTGCCGGAGACTCGCCGTTTGAACGCGTCGGAAATTCTGAAAAACCGCCGGCGCGCCTCTCCGTTTTATCAACGGGTCTTATGGAACTGCACAGAAACGGATGAGCGCTTATGGCGTTTTCTTCGGATCCTAGGAACGTGATTGCAGCGAGTGGTGCGTTTTTCGTAAATTTTCAATTCTTAGATGGGAAGCTTCGAAACGATTGCGTTTTATTTGTTCCTTCCTGGGTGGGCTTCCGAATGGATCGTTATATCATCTTCGGATTTTTTCGTCTTCTAATGGCGGACGACGGAAGGCCCGTTCAAATATTATTGTTATTATTATAATTCAAAAATTACCCGGAAGCTCCAAATTGCCTTTTTTTCTCGATTTGGCGAATACTCCACACCTCAGGAACGGTTAGCCGTATCGAGATCGGCCCTTAATTGCTACGTATGGTGGGGGAAATGGATTTTAAGCAATCTGGTCACCACCGACCGTCTTGTTTTTTTTTTGATAGATATCCTGTATCTCAGGAACGCCTGGTCCTATCGAGATGACACTTTAGTTTTTAAATGTGGTGAGGAAGTGGCTTTCAGAATATATGGGACAGACCGACAGTTTTTTTTGTTTCTTTTTGTCAAGTATTTTGTATTTCAGACACGGCTGGTCCTATCCAGAGGGAACTTTGACGTTCAGGTGTAGAAGGGGAATGACTCTAATGGACTGATTGTGTTTTGTTTCCTTGACAGATATCCTGTAGCCAGAGTTGGGCAAAGTGGGATCTTCAGCCACTGATGTTGTATTGGAGAATCAAGCACGATATTCTGCAAATAAAAGCGAGTCCGATTAGTGGTAGCCAAAACGGCCACACCCGCCTTTATTTCAAAAGAGTTAAAGAAATCGGAGTGCCCCAGGTGCGAAACTGCGACGCCGAAGGTGTCAGCTCCCACCGGAGTCGTAATGCTTCAGAGGAACGGTTTAGTGGTGGTGGTGGTGGTGATGCAGCGGACCTCCGTCCTTCTGCGCTAGCTCTAGTATAATATTAAAATGTTCTCGCTTCTGCCAGTATTTTCTTTCAAAAAGAATCTCTTGTGAAAAACAGAATATCGCATGCTTTGCACTTACTTTACACATATTAATTACCGTTTAGTTTAATGCTCTTTATTTTAGTTTTCTTGTTACGTACTATGCTTACTTGGTTGAGACTATTTGTAATTAGATTATAGATCTGAAATCTTGCAAATTATCAACCAAAAATAATTCTTCGCATTTGGTGCGAATTGTTTGGTGGTCACTGTGTTTTATCTTTTGCAATTCTTTTTATGTTTATAAATATTCCCAAGAAAAAGATTAAATAAAAAGTTGTAATAAAGCTACATTATAATTATGATCTTTGATTTAAATATCTGCAAAACAAATGTTATGCGATCTGTAAAAACGTGCCTTAAGGCCGCATGACACGATGCTATATTTAGTACAAAATTTTATAAAAACTTTCTAACGCAAATTTTGTACTACTGAACTTGATATCGGAATTATCAATTTTCAAAAAAATCAATTCGATTTGTTAAAATTTGAGCAACATACAGCGTTTTGGAAATGAAGTTTATAAAATCACAGTTTTGAGAAAAATGACTTAAAAGTTTTGCATGTCATTTAAGTGATTATAATACAAAGATGACACTGTGAAATAATTGTACGTAGAATAGCAAGGCGATAACCTACAGAGCTGGTTTATAACTTGTGACCGTGACCTAAGGTATCCTTTTATATGTAGATCGTATCACAAATATTAATACAAGTCAATCGCAAAACGGTGAATATTAATAATTATAATTTAAAGTACTGCCAAAAGCTACTGGAAATATTACAGATTGAAATCTAAAATTTGATAATTTTGACAATAATCGCAGTTTCTGTTTGCTCTACATACAACGAAATAAAATTAGTAAATCGCAAATCATTGAATATTAATAAAGTATTTCTATTACCTCTTTTCTGGAAAACTTCTTACACTAATCAGTTTCATCTTAAGACGTGACTACGTTAATAAAGTCGAATTTTATAATTTTGGGACAAACCATTTTCCCCGACTCGAATAAGCCAGTGCTTCTCAAACTTTTGCGATACACGTTTCTCTTTTTGTTTATATAAAATAGAAACTTGTTGTCGTTGTTACAATTATACATATTTGTAAATTAAAATTTGTAGCATGTTTCATAAAATTTAAAAACGCATTTGCTTATATTTCAAAAGTTTGTATTTTCAAGAAAATATTTACAAACGTCTACTTAATAGTAAAATACAAATACACCTTATAAGTGCCATTCCTCTTTAATAAGCGAAACGTGAAACACATTCGCGGTTTTATCTCGATATTTTCATTATTTTCTTTAAGATCTAATGAATTACATTTACAAATAACTCATACATGTTCAACGAAAGATTACAAAAGAAAAGTTTGATTATATCTTAAATCAAGTTAGCTCAATGTCATGCAATTGGGTATTCAAGAATAGTTGAAGGAACAATTTCTTTGTTTAAATTATTTACGGGTTAATCCTATTTGTCCCTGCAATACAGTCAATTGTCAAACTAACCTAGAGGAACTTGCCATTAATCAAGATCAGAGTGATACCATCCATGTCAATCGACACCTTGAAGGTGTTCAGAGAGAAGCAAAAATTATAGAAGACGAAGCTAAAGAAAAGTTAATATTTCTCTACAATCATTTTTACAGTAAAAAAAGGTGTTTGAAAAACAGAACTCAAAATTCAACTTGATAAAGCAGACTTCCTTTGTAAAGCAGTCAAGTTTCTGGGACACGAAATTACACCCGAGAGCGTTAAAACAAACCCAAAAAAAAAATTAAAGCAATATAACATTTTCGATTCCGAGAACAACGAAGGAAATCAAATCGTTCCTTGTGCTATACAAAATTTATAAAAGATTTTAACAAGCTAACTAAATCCGTGACACAATATCTAAAAATGAACAATACCATAGAGCATACACCAAACTTTGTCAACTGCTTCAATACCTATAAGAAAATCCTAATAAACGATCCCGCCCTTTTTCACAAAACCTTTCAATCTAACCAGGGACGCCTCAAACTTTGCTGTAGGTGTTATTTCTTAAAAGTTTTCTAAAAATCAAGTTCACTGAAAACAAAACATAATTCATATTTATGACGTATTTGGAAGTACCAAAGCAATAGAGTTCCTCGATGTTGTGTTTTCTGACATTACAAAACCTTTTCTATACTTTATTTCATTAACTAAGGAGTTAATGCCAATTGGGAATCTAGCATCCTATTTTATTTTAAACGCAAGATATTTAAAGAAAAGTCTAATATGTAACCAAAAAACATTTTAAAACCGAAATCTTGATTTACAACTGTACTTTACATTCTGACAATTACAAGATATTAAGTCATGAACATCGTGATGAATAAAAGTGTCGAATTCAAAGTGCAAATTTGCAATTAGGATTTCGTTTGCTTAATGACTTTAACAGGGCTTCCACAAGCTGTGATGCATGAAAAAAGTAAAAAAAAGTGAGTGTAAATAACTAGGAAGTCAGTAATGACTTGCTTCCAAACGAATGATGCCAACAGTGCAGCAATTTTATGTCGCCAATGCGATATTTTGCTGCTTGCTTGTGAACACAAGTAACCCTCTATGCTGTAGGTAAAATCTATCAACCAACAGATGGCGTTAAACTTCCTTAAAATGTATAAAAATAGCGGAGGAAAGGACGATTAAAGATGCCAGAGCTGGCATAAATTTCCAAATCTGAAGATTTATTTATAATATTTACTACTGTTTCTAACGATATGTTTCAGTGTTGTAACAACGCCCGACTCACGGTCCGAACTGCCTGACAGGCCTGAAAAGTCCGAACAGCTCGATGGACCTGAAAAGCCTGAAGGGCCGAAAAATTCAAAAGACCCGACAGGCCCGAGAAGTCCGAACGGCTCGACGGACACGAGAAGCTCGAAGTGCCGAAAAGTCCAAAAGACCCGACAGGCCCGAGAAGTTCAAAAGACCCGAATGGCAATAACAGATCCGAGAAGCCAATAGGGCAGAGAAGTCCAAAAAGCTCGACAGACCCTTATGGCCCGAACGGCCCGACAGGCTCCAGAGGTTCAAACGGTCCGACAGGTCCGAGAAGCCCAAAGGGCCAAGAAGTCCAAAGGGCTCGACAACGCTGAAAAGATCGACAGGCTGCAATAGCTCGACAGACCCGACTAGACCGAACCGCTGGGAATACATTTTTAAACTGAAGCCCGGCCCGATGCAAACTCGAGCTTTGACCAGGGCCGCGTAAAGGCCCGACTAGAAAACTTGACTCGTGCAGGCCTCTACCTACCTCCTCGATTAAAGCTTTTTAATTTCAATAATACTAATACTCAAGATGTAAAGCTCTGTAACAAGATCTTCAGTTTTCAGTTATAAAATTAGCCAAAATCCGCCTCCCGCCGTTCATAGACAGTTTGTTCCAAGAGAGTTGAAAGAATCTTAGAGTTCAGAGACGTTCTGCATATTCTTTGCCACAAAGATTACTAAATTCTAATTCAATAGCTTTAAAGGTTCTCGAATAATCGAGTGTAAACAGTTAAATGGGACAGATTCCAATCTTTCATGGATCTTAGACCTATGGCACCTCTATACTTTTGTGTTGAGAATCTTACGAGCTGTCGATTGAATCAATAAAAAAGTGGCAAATCCATTTAACAAATAGAAATCGACGTCGTCTCCGGTTTGATAGGTTTTAAAACCGTCAAACGGGACACCCTTACAGAGTGTGTTTTATTTTCATTGTATTCATAGGGTATCTCGGTTGTTATAAGAGATAGGGCGATAGGGTTTCCACCGTACTAGTCTAACTTTTCAAGTCAAGTTCATTGGTGAAAACGAAATTGTGTGTTTGTCTTCTGTCTTCGAGTTATAAGTAGAAACTAGAAATTTATTATTTTTCCCAAAGTTCTTTTTCTGTTGAAATAATGAAAACGGTTACCATGGGTCGTTAGCAGAGAATCTAACCGCACTTTTAAAATATTACGGCTATCTATAATTCTCATGTTAGAAGCAAAATTTCAATTTTTAACGAACTCCGAAGGGGTCGTTACTGAATTTGCGAAGTCTGTCTGTCTGTCTGTATGTCTGTCAGCATTTTTTGTCAAATTTTTTAATTTTGACTTCAGATTTGGATTCTACATCAAAAACTAAAGACAACGTGGTGTCTTCCTTTTTTTGATAACTCTTTGGGAACATAGTCAAAACGGCCGCCAAAAATTGAAAAATTCTCAAAAGTTTTTTTTACTTTAGAATAGTATTCTACACCAAAAATAATTTCAAGAAAACGGGAAAAGTCGGTTTTTGGGCCAAAGCTTACATATAAAAGAAGAACAATGGCGTGTGTCATTCAATGATCCACCTATACTTAAATCAGCGAACCAATGCAGTAATAAAAGTGCGTGATCAGTGCGTGATCAATGCAAGCTCTTTTTCAATTGGTTGAAAAACACGTGCTTGAAGCCGGTTTCACACACGGAAGTGTGAACATCCACCGAACAGTGCATTATTATATACCGATATATACAGAAACCAACATAACTTAAAACCTCCGTGCTTCCGTTTTACTTCTTGTGTTTATTTTGTTTGTAAATTTTGTTTTTGGATTATAAACTTTAACGTGAATACTCAAACACTACTTATTTTAAATTTGGCGGGAAGTTTATTCAGATTTGCTAGTGTAAATTGGACGTCGACTCAGATGGGTACTAGCGCATACTGTTCATGCGACTTTCACGTGATCACTGCATTGGTTCGCCAATTTTAGTATAGAGTCAAAGTCTACGTTATAAGTTATAAAGACATATGTTTTCCGTTACAACGATGACACGATTACGACTGGATGCAATTCGAACAAATGGCAACATAGAAATAAAGAAAAGCTTCTACTTTAAGTGTTGCTACCCTCTAAATTGGTGTGCACCCTGCTGATTCAAAAATCATCTATAAGCGAACTTCGACATATTACCACATTTTCACGTTTGATGTAGTTTCAGGTATAATCAAAGATATCATTTGGGCTGATGGAAATATAACGAACAAGTACCTTCTCGTCGAGCTACTGAGAATCATGGAAAGCAGCAACAGAGATTAATCGGGTAGGCAAAAAATTCAAAATAGTAATAAAGGAATATTAATTATTAGTTAAATAGATCAATTTTTAAGAGAACAAAACAATTACCTGAAGGGTGGGTAGGTTTGAAGGAAATTATGGTTCAATGTAATTAAAATTTATATATCAAAAGAAATCCTTTTTTCAAGAAAGTCACATTTATAATGTACTCTCTTTCGGAATTCGACGGAAAAAGGAAAAAAATTGATAAGGCCCAAAAGAGAATTGCATATTTTATAACAAACGCCGAGCGAAATTACCAATTAACGTAACAGTAATAAACCAAAACGCAGAGCGCCTGGAATGTATGCAACCAAGTGACAGCATGCATCAGGTGTAGATCAAAATCAATATTGAAGATTTTAAAAATTAATTACTAATAATTGCAAAAAATAATTATTAACGATAAAAGATCGTTACAGATTGTTTTGTAAATTAGATTCCAGTTATTGATAGTACTAATTCACCGGAACCATTACGTTTTAACAACAACAGTATTGATACTAAATTGAATTTCAATGCTGTAAGTTGTGATACTGTAAATGAACTTATTAGCTTGTAATTACATTGATCTCTGATGATTATTTACTTAACTTGAATAACTGTTGAAAATCTAAAAAAACTAAAAATAATTGTGTCAGGAAGGTTTCGTTCTACTCTTACGATTTTGTTACTATGCAAATCAAGTTCGGAAAGATTTGTTTCTTTAAAGAACTGAAGCTTTTTGGTTCGATCATTTCGATCATGTTGGTTAACAAATTTTCTCTGTCTGGTTCAAACTTAAATTGATTTCGACAAGGTTGTCAAATTTGTCAGATTTGATAGTTGTAATTCGATTGTCATTCAGGTACAATTCTTGCAGAGTAGTCTTGGAAAACGTAAAAGAACTGACTGTCCTGATGTTGTTTCTTCCCAAATTAAGTTTGTCGGGATTATTTAGACTACACAGAGCGTTTAAGCTGATAATCTCAATGCTACTATTTTCCAAGGTTATTGCATACAGCGGAAATTCTAAACAAAAATTTTGTTAGTTACTATTAAGATATTAGAAAAGGAATTTGTACCATTTGGGCTTTCTGCAGATGATGTTTTAGCAAAAGTCCTCCAACTCATTAGCTTCCTCATCGTACCAAAGTTTCTTCATCTGATGAACATACACATATGTTTTATCCAAGAAATTACAAGACTAACGCACCCAAACAATCACTGTGCTCAGCTCCAAATTTACAGACAATTGGCAAAACCATACAATGTGAAATTCAGCAAGTTTTACATACTGGAAATTATGGATGCTACGTACCACATCAAATTAAAGCGAATGAACCTAAACTGCAGAAACTAAATCCTTTAAAATGGTTATTGTTTGCACCAAGCGAAGTAAACGTTGTCGAGAAGTGCCCCAAAAAACCCACAATGTACTCACAACGAACGATTAATGTAATTATAATGTTAGACCCACCATGTGACTTATACGTTGGTGTATTTCAACGATGAAGAACACGATTTTCTTGTCTTCAGTACCTTTCGCCTGCCGTGAAGAGGAAATTATGCATATGATATACACGTCGAATACGTATCAAGTTTCTGATCTGATAAAATGCATTATTGTTGATTCTGCTTATGTTAGACATTTTCATGATAAGTTCTATTTTATATTATTTCTCTTAATTTTGTTGTTTAAATTAATACTATATTTCAATAAACTTGTAATGGTGTTTATAAAGTAAAAAGACTATAAACTGCCTATTATGCACGCAATATAACTCATACTGCAAGAATAAAAGAGTGCAATACATTTTCAACCGACCCGACCGATCTATTGTGTAGGTTTTAAAGAGGTGACCTTGTATTGCCGCTATAAAGCATGCTGTTATTCCCTTTGACAAAAGAATCAGAACAATAAAAATGTGTGAAGTGGGTTGTCCAACTTTTAATTAATAAAAGTCTTATAAAATGAAAACAAAATATGATAAACAAAATCTGAGACGGCAGCCGTTTAAGAAATTCAAATGCACATCTACAAGTTGAAGATTGTATATCTAAACAAATAAATAACTGAATAAAACCGTATAATCAGCTTTGACAATTAATATTAATTAGAGCAAAATGGTTTATATTTCTCTAAATTTGAAAGGGTAGCGGATTGCAGAATATTACTCGAAATAATTTTAGTCACGGACCTGTTTTTCAAAGCAAGCAGAACACTTTAAAAATGTTTTTAAAATTGGCGATTCTGGACTATTTTCTCCGCTTGGAGTGTAAAGCCTTAATATGATTGGCTGTAAGGTTAAATAGCCCAAACAAAAAAAAAAGAAAAATTATAAATGTTATAAATCTTCAGACCTTTTTTTCTTCTATTTCGATACATCTTATCTTAACGAAATAATGACAAGAAAATAAGACTCAGATTTTTGACGCGTTCAATGCACGTAATGATCCAAATCGCTACCACTCATTGTCAGTTTCATTCAGTTCAAGCAAATTCAAGAGAATCGCTTGGTATCGCCCCGTTTCAATTGATAGCCTAAGAAATTACTGCTGCATTTCCGAGCGATCGATTTATAAGTTAACATTGTGCTGTAACGAATAGAATTTTAGGTTATAATACAAATTAATAATAAAAGACTCAGTTTATTCCAGAAATTCTTTTCTAATATGTGGGAATTTATGGATTTTTAAATTTTTTATGTGTGCTTAGGTTCCAAATAACAGCTATCGTCTACATAAAATATGCAATAGAAATCAGTTCAAACTAATCCCAGTCTTAATTTGCTCACGCTCCATGCATTAATTCAGTAATCTGTTCTTAAAGAATAAATAATATCAATTTTGCATTAATGTAGCTGATGATGCCATGCTCCAAGCCGACAACAAAAAAGATGTTAGAGAAATTGCAAAATATTCTGTTTTGTATATAAACTGTTTACTTACTATATTACGTAAAGAAATGGTAAGGTAACTCTCGGTCAAGGTCCCTATAATACTTGAATAAATCTTAATGTAAGGTTTTCAAATCTATATACGAGGGCGGTTCAATAAGTACCCGTGTTAGAAATGAAGACACAATTTTTTTTTATTTTTCAACATAGTCTCCTTTTAGAAATATACACTTCTCCCAACGTTCCTGCCATTTTTTTAACCCCTCCAAAAAATAGGATTTGTCGAACTCTCCAAAATACGCCTCTATCTCGGCGATGACTTCCTCGTTTGAGCTAAAGTTTTTTCCCGCGAGCCATTTCTTCATGTTAGGAAACAAGAAAAAGTCGCAGGGAGCCAGATCGGGTGAATACGGGGGGGGGGGGTGATAACACCAACTTCCCTCAGGAACGCCTCCTGTCGTCAAACACGGGTACTTACTGAACCGCCTTCGTACTAATATTCTTCTTAGTAGTTTTACACATAAGTATTATTGTTATTTCTCCACTGACTGAATATTAATTATTTACATATGATGCCATCAGGAAATCTGTTCTTTTTAAAAACAAGATTATTAATTGTTCTTTGATAATTTTTTAATGTTTTCGGAAACAAATTATTTTTAAAAGAAATATAAAATGTTCTGAAAAAAACATAAATAATAAATTGTGCTGAATGATGCTTGTTTTAAGAAATAACCTTTTGCGGATTTTGTTAAACGATTTTTAATTTCAATGAATGCAATTAAACTAGAAAATGAAACACGAATAATACTTTCAATAAAAACTCTGGGAAATCATTTATTTCTAAGTACTTAAATTTATTAATTTGCAAGGTTTACAATTAAATAGTTTCTAGTTTTTATAATTATTATAAAATGTTTGGACTAGGATGCCTTGAAGTTACAAACTAAATTCTTGGCAGGACGTTATGTAACAATAAAAATATATAATAGTACAAGGTACGTATTTCATTTATTATAAGAGAAGATTTATCATTTATTGTGTCATGCTTTTTTATAACAGACATAACGCACATCGTTTGTAATAAACAAATTCGATGACATTGTAAATAAAAGTTCAGAAAAATTAGATGTCGTATTATCAGATTCTGTTACTTTACTAATAGTTATGTGTGATACAGGTAATATTTGTTAAAATAGAAACGAACGTTGTATTAGTCGTTTTTAGCAGAGACATCAGAAATTCTGGTGAATCTCCAAGCAAATCGTGGTTTACACGGAAACTGATACGGAAAGTTCCGTGAATATGAAATTTGAATAAACTAAATAATAAAAGAATAATACCTAACTTAAACTTGTTCATTCCAAGAAGCTGATTATTGTGGGATTTTAATAAAATCTATTTTTGTTTTCTTTTAATCAATTTATCACAACCAAGTGTTGTATAAATAAGCATACATAATCGTGAACTTCGCAAACAAGTTTTTCAACTTCGAGTGTAAACTTATACGTATTTGATTCAGCTCATTTCTGGTGAGTACATTATTCTATTTATGTATCTTAGCTTTTTTCACCAAATTACTTTTGACTCCTATACTAGTACAAAACACAAAGCACATTTCATGTTTTTATTTTTCAGGTTAGATTGGAACAAGCAAGATGGGGTTCCATACTTTTAATATCCTATTTACAAGTGCAATCTTTGCAGTACTATTTTTGAGCGCAAACGCCGATAAGGAAGGATCTACAGATCCTAAACAAGCTGATAATTACGACGAGTCCAAAAAAAATTTTATCTCCTCTTCTAAGTACTCTAGCAGTACCAGATGTGACAACATACCTGCCTTTAGTAGAAGACAACAACTCCGAATTTAAGGTTGTGTGTTATTTGGGTAACTCAGAGTATGATCCGAATAAAATCAGTAAAGAATTATGCTCACATATTGTGTACATCTATGTTGCTGTACTCGATGAAGACAAACTTCTTATTAAACCAAGAGAGATTTCTTCAGGTTGTATAATTTTTCAAAGCATAAAGAAACTTATTTACAATAAAATTACTTTTTCCAGAATTTAAAGAAAGAATAGCTATCCTCAAAGCAAAAGGTATTAAAGTCTTAGTTGCAATAGGCGGATGGGACGATTCCATGGATGATAAATATTCGAATTTGGTTGCAAGTCCGTCAGCTACATCAAAATTCGTTACCGATGTAGTCGGTTTTCTCGAAGAGAGCGGATTTGACGGTCTTGAGTTACAATGGCAGTATCCAAGTTGCTGGTCATGGGTAATTTTTTTCTTTTTTTATTTTGTTAGACCCATTGTCAATTAGAGCTATTTTAGTATTTTTTAACTTACGGCTTTATTTCACATTTTAGGATGACGATTGTACAGATAAGTCAGGTTTTACAAATTTAGTAAAAGAGTTGCATCAAGCTTTTAAACCAAAAGGTTTATTGGTATCAGCTTACGTTGCACCTCTCGAAAATGAAATAGACCGTGGTTACGATGTTCCTGCTATTTCGGAATATTTAGATTGGATTGCTGTTATGTGTCATAGTTATCATGGTTACTGGAATGGAATCACAGGTCACGTTGCTCCTATGTATGCTCAACCTCACGATTATGATGACACGTATAATACTGTAAGAATCAAAATGCAACAAACATTCGCTCACAATAAAAATATGTAATTGTTTATAGAATTTCTCGATAAATCATTGGATAGAAAAGGGAGCTGACAGGAGGAAACTGTTAATGACCATGCCTTTATTCGGAAGAACATATCGTCTGCGCAACACTGAAAACCATGGTTTGGGGGTTTCTTCAAGTGGAGCTGGCGAAGGCCAAGGAATTATTTCTTATCGCACGGTAAAAATAAAATAAAACGTAGGTAGGTGAAGTCAAAACTACTCTATTATTATTATTCACAGGTGTGTCAGAATATTATTAACAAGGGATACACAGTGGTACGCGATGAGGAATACAGGGTAGGACCGTATGCTTATTCAGGAAATCAATGGGTATCGTTTGACGACGCGCTTATGCTCAAATATAAATCAGAATATATCAAGAGCATGGGCTTGGGAGGTGCAATGGTGTGGTCTCTCGATTTTGACGACTACGATAACGTGTGCGATTGTGAAAGTTTTCCACTGATTAAAGCCGTTAATCGTGTCCTTAGAAACTATGGCAAACCTGATCCAAGCTGCTATCTGGAGATTGATAATAATATACAGTAACTGATTCAAATTTGTTAATAAGATAATAATAACTGATAACTACAAACATTCAAACAATTTTTTATTTTTATGCATGCTCCCCATGTAGATCTTTTAACTAAGTTAGTAAATACAGCTGATGAAAAGTAGAATGTCGACTTTATTTAAAACGTCATAAAAATTATAGTAGCAATATATCGTTTTTGTTGAACTAAATATTTTGTCTCAGTTGTTCCTGCCAGAATTGAGAAATTGAGACAAGCATGTTCGTCCCTTCTTTTATAACATGCTGTGTATCTGCATACAGAGGCGTAAACTTCACACGATTCGTTATGTTTAAAATAAATAAGATACTTATTAATTTATCAACCAATAGACAACCAAAAGATATTACAAAAATTAGATAGCTATTGTTTTTTTCCTCGAGTTACAGCTTAAAGTTCGTTTTTTGTTCTGATTTCAACGATTGCCAGTAACCCTGTTATTTTCAAACAGAAAGTATAAAGTCTCAGAAACAAAAGAAAAGTGTTTGTCGGTCTTTATCGATCTCTAAAATAATATACTTACATTTTTACTAAAGTCCTCACTTTTCAAGATACAAAGCAAGTTTGTATTTATTCATTTGGAAGCTGTCTTTTATTTTTGCATAATACAGGATGCAGAATTGGTTCGTGCGCCATAGGGATTTTACAAAATTGTAATTTTAACCTTTTCCCCGGTTTCAGAGAAATGAAAATAGCAAATAATAACATGTACAGATGCAGTGCTTTTTTCTCTACAAAACTATAGGTACACTTTTGCTCTAAATAATTAGGGGGACAAATAATGGAAGTTTAGAAATTTATCTAATGTCTCACAAAACGATTACAAAAACTAATGATGTTACTCATTTAATTATTGTTCCAGAACAACTAAAACCTTTGCATACGAGACAAAAGCAAGCCCTTGCAAGCCTAAATTTAAAATATTGAATAATAAATATCACAAGATGGTTTTCAGGACCATTTTTGCATTTTTGTGGTCCGTTTTTTTATAGAAGACTCTATACAAACCAACTAATGTATGCAACTACAGACCAATCACAATTACCTCTACAATTTCAAAAATCTTTGAATGAATCCTATAATATCAAATATACCAGCATGTGGAAAGGGCCCTTTCCGAATTCCAACAAGAATTCATAAAGAAAAGAAGTACTTTAACGAATCTCACAATCTTTCTTGTTTGATTGCATGTTGTCCGCAAATTGGTTGAAATCTACCTTCTTTTAGAAAGAGAGAGTTTCATTTAAGAAAAAAACCACATTAAATAGATTATTTTTTGTATACAGTCTTGAATTATCTAAAGCTTAATACTTCTGTGTCAGCCTTTTCTATGTTTATTCGTTATGGAGAATTGAGAATTTTCGTTTTTAGCGAATTCAGAAAACAAAAACACACAAATAACTAAATTAATCTCTTAAAGCAGCAACCGACTTCGTATCGTAAAATAAGTCTGCCTAAAATGTTTCATCAAACAAAAAAAACAATAAAATCTTACTGAACACAATGTTGTATTTAAGGAAAAAACATATTTGTAGCATTAAAAATTTTACACAATATGTTTGATATTTTATTATAGGCACTTGAAAGCATTTGAAGTCTTCTGAAACAAAAGATAAATTTCTATTTCGATTTTTCCTTTCTAGAACGCAGGTAACTGGCACGTTGGATCAGTGTAGCTTCTAAGAATACGGTTAGCTGACCTAAGTAATGGATAACGTTCACAACCACAATCTCCATGAAAGTCATCAGAAGCGAGCGGCCAAACAGTTACGCCTCCTAGTCCCTTGCTCTTAATATATTGCGATTTGTGTTTAACCATAGCTGCGTCATCGAATGATATCCACTGATTATCCAAGTAAGCGTAGGGCCCGATTCTTTTAACTGGATCTTGTACCACAGTCCACGCGTTGGTTATGCGTTTACAAAACTAAAACAGATTGACATGAAAAACAGAGACGCTCGCTTCTGGAAATAATACATGGGAAACCTTAATCCTACTTATCTTACATCGTGATATGCAATCATCGAACCTCCAGCAGTTGGTGCGTATAAACCATTTTGTGCACTACTTAATGTATATATTTGTCCAACTCCAGGTATTACCAATAAAATCTTTCTTCTATCCACTCCTTGTTGTATGAGGTAATTAACAGTAAAGTCCTAAAAAAACAAGTTGCAGACAATATTCCGTTACAGGACATTTCAAATTATTACAATATTCGCCTGAGGGTGTTTATCTTCTTCTCTATAATACAAAGGCGCGGTATGTGCAGTGAAACCTTCCCATTCACCATGGTATCTATAAGTCAACACAGTGATCCAATCTAGGTGGCGGGATAGAGCTGGGAGATCATAACCAGAATCCAAATGTAATTTCCATTGTGAGATAGTAGCTGATAAAAGCAATCCCTTTGGAGAGAAGAAGTCACGTAATTCTTTGACAAATTCTGCAAAAGCTGTTTTATCCGAGTCTGGACCTTTATCACAAAGAGCCTATAACAAGACTGGAATTATGAATTTATTGTGTTGGATGGTGTTATATTTACCTGCCAGCATTTCGGATAAAACCACATCAAGTCAAGACCATCAAAATTATTTTTCTGAAGAAAATCAACGGCATTAATTATAAAATGTTTTCTAGTCAAAGGATCATTGATAAGGTTGGAATATTTCGGGTCACCGGAAGATGCCCATCCAATAAATCCGAGCGATACCTTAACTCCTCTTGATTTAAAATCTGTTATTGGCCTGTACAGTTCTAAGATTGAGTTAAAGCGTTATTGTTAGGTTTTTGTGGTATTTTAATTAATTATGATAGTTACCCGGTCCAATACGAGGTTTAAGAGTAAGTTGGTTTTCATCTAGAGATGCAGTATCCACAATTATGTGACTACACAAGCTGGGATCAATATCTTTTGGGTGGAAATAGCTTATTTCTGGCCCTTCGTATACAAAACACGCAACTTTGTATGGATAGTCTTGATAATAATAAGATTTTTCAAGTGTTAAATGTGAATGGCTAGCGGAAGCGGGTATCAAACTTTCTGATTGCTGCAACAAAATCACAAGTAATGGTAGTGACAGATAAGATTCTTGTTACTGAAAAATCTTGTTATGGTATTTTAAAACATTCAGGTTTCCTACAGTTAGTAAATAGCCCTTTCCGATTAATTAATAAAGGGTTTTCCAATAAGAGGTGTTATTTTGAATAGCCCCCTATTTCGGTAGAAGTCACTTTTGAAGCTATCATTTTTTGACATTTGACAAGTAGAAACTACGCCATTAATAAATATGGAACGATACACGCTTCAACAACGCATTGAAATTATTAAAATTCACTATAAAAATGGTGAAAATTTGGCAGAGACGGTTCGTAAAACTCGAACATTTTTGGGTCACCGTGAAGCACCTTGTCGGACCGCAATACAGAAATTGGTGAAAACATTCGAGCTCTTGGGACAAGTTAGTGATGTGAAGAATAAAACCCGTGCACGTCGCTCAAGAACAGCCGAGAATATTGCTGTTGTAGCCGAAAGTGTTAAAGAAAACCCAGGTTTGTCCATTCCTCGTCGTTCTTTGGAATTAGCCATTCCACAAACGTCATTACACCGTATTTTGCATAAAGATTTGGATCTTAAGGCTTATAAAGTCCAGTTAACACAAGAACTCAAGCCGGCCGATCATCAACAACGTCGTGTCTTTGCTGATTGGGTCGTTGAAATGCATGAAAATGATCCAGAATTCCATCGAAAAATCATCTTGAGTGATGAGGCCCATTTCCACCTCGGTGGCTTCGTCAACAAGCAAAATTGTCGGATCTGGGGCTCAGAAAATCCAAGAGTTATTGTTGAAAAGTCTCTCTATCCTCAACGTGTGACTGTTTGGTGCGGTTTATGGTCCGGCGGAGTCATTGGACCTTACTTTTTCGAAAATGAGGCTGGAGCAACAGTTACGGTGACTGGATTGCGCTATCGAGAGATGATTAACGATTTTTTATGGCCGGAATTGGATGGTATTGATCTGGACAACGTTTACTTTCAACAAGACGGCGCTACGTGCCACACAAGCAACGAAACCATTCATCTTTTACGGAAAAAGTTTCCGGACCGTGTTATCTCTCGAAGAGGTGATCACAATTGGCCACCGAGATCTTGTGATTTAACACCTTGCGACTTCTTTCTTTGGGGCCACGTGAAAGAGAAGGTCTACGCCAACAGCCCAGCGTCGATTCAAGACCTCAAAGATGGAATTCGTGAGGCTATCGAGGACATAAGGCAGCCACTTTGCGATTTGGTTATGGAAAATTTCATGAAAAGGATATTGTCCTGTAAGCGTGGTCGTGGTGGTCATTTGCCTGATGTTATTTTCCACTATTAACGGCATACCTTCCTCTTTATAATGAAATAAACATCCGATCATTTATATTAAAAAATGGCACTTTTCTTTGAATATCAAAATAACACCTCTTATTGGAAAACCCTTTAGAATCTGAAAGTGATATTCTTTTAATCAGTTTTATCTCGTTCTGTTTATTGCATTAATATCTTTGTAAGTGCAGCCTCATATATTTATAAAGCTTGTAAGTGCGAGAAAATATCTCTTTTATTTTAGAAGGCGAATTTAAAACCGTCTGCAAGTATAAAATAGAATTTTTTAGTAAAAGTGTTTACAAAATAAAAATTATCTTTTACCCCTGAAGGATTAATCATAAAATCTTAACAAATGTCAGACTACTATTTAGATAAAGTATTGTGAATTCATTTTTATTTATTTTATGGTTTCTTTATAAAATGATTTTAAATTACTTTATTTAGAAATCCTGCTTTCTAGCTTTTTATTGAAATTGCTTTCTGGAAAAAGCACATTGGTCTGATTTATTTAATTACATCTGCTTTGGAGCAATGTCACATTTCCGCTCTGGATAACGGTTGACCGCATTCACGGAGAGATACGCTTATTAGAATAATGAATCTCAACATCTTTCCTACAATGTTGAAATAGTTACAGCACCGAAGTGGGTTTTTGCGTATGACACATACATCTTAGGATACTCTATGACTAAATTGTACTACAAGCTATGATCGCAGCTTCGTAAAAGAATCTAACCCTCAATCAAAAGATATAGCCCAGTCAAATTAGCCAAAAAATCGGTAATTCTAGAAAATGATTCATGTACATATCAAAAGTCTCCGGTGGTAGGTGGCAAGTGGGGGGTAGGAGCCTTAGAAAGAACATTTTTTTGTTTTTCGCAAATGTCACGGAATTTATTTATTTTGGCTAAGTATACAAAATTAAAGTAGGCAAGATTTCCTACAAAGAAGGTCGTATACACTTTTTTGTAGGGTTGATAGTTTAGGAGCAGCAAGGAGACATAGTAGGTATAGAAATGAGGGGTTGAGGTTCCCGTGTTCGCATTCTGTTCTCCCCATCTTGCTTCAGCATCGCTCCATTTGTCCATCTGACAGCTGGCTACAAAACATCCCATCCCTGCCCCTGCAGTCTGGTTTTTAGTCAGTTACGGGTGAGACTTGCTCGAGTTCGGAAGTTGTCTTGCTATTTGGAATTTGTGTGATTAACTTAATTGCAGGGTTTTTATTTGATTGCTGTTTTCCCTTTAATAAATTATCGTTAATCATGAGTTATGTTTGTTTAATTTGTTCCGAAGGAGTGACTAGTGATAAGTGTGAAGTTGGGAAAAAGGGTTGATCAGTCCTAGCAGAAACGGGAGGGATGGACTGCATGAACAAATTATGGGTGCTGCACGCACCAGTACATACCACTTGTAGGAAAAGATATACAAGACCGAGCACAATAACATCTGATTTCAAAATGAATCAGGAAGCACAATCCTCAGTATCTTCAGGTCGTCATCTAAGCATTCAACTTCAAAACGAGCTGCTTCTTTTGTGCCGAAACAATACATGAGGCATTCTGCACAAAAGAAATATTTGAATAAACGTGGTAAAGTGTTTCCTGTTTGCCTTACAAGAATAAACCAAATGGTTACCAAACGAAGACCTCTAAGTACAGTGTGTTTGGTTTTCAAAACAAACGAAACCATGATTTTGTACAAAGTAAAACCGAATAAGGTAGTTCTGGTCTCGTTTACTTTGCACCACGACGACAAGACTGATGAAGACACAGGGGGCAAAGCCAACCACAAACGATAACTTTTTATAATCTCACGAAAGGAGGGGTTGACGTGGTCGATGGGACGAAGGCCGTCTATGCTGTAGCTAGGGTAAGCTGGCATCTAACCTATTTTTCTCTCTCCTCAATGTTAGTGACATGAACAGTCAAATAATTCATAAAGCCAACAGAGAATACACATAAAAGGTGAGAATACTTAAAGACTTTAGCTCTGAGCCTAATAAAAGGTCGTTTGATAGTACGTTCCTCGATACCAAATTTGCCATGTGAAATGAATAGCTGGAGCTGAAGAAAAACCAATTCCTGAAAAGAGATTGTGTAAAGGTTTGTGTGCATTCTGTTAACAAAGGAAAAATAAAAAAGCAGAAAGAGTGCGGGAAATGCACACCTATTTGTCCCTCTCACACTAATTATACATGCCCGAAATGTACCCATTAAGTAATAATAGAACACTTTTATTTTTCTAAATTATCATTAGTTTTTTTAATTATATGACGTTTTATATGTTACTGAATTAAATCTAAATTTTGCTTTTGAATTTACTTTGTCTTTTTTTTTGACAAAGGACTGAAAAAGTATAAAGGACCGAATACTAAGACTGAAAATAGAAATAGAAAACGAGATTTACACAAAAGTAACAGTTTATGGACCAACTGAAGAAGAAGCAAAGAAAGAAACAGATAAATTTTGGAACAGAGTGCAAGAAGAAACAGAAAACCGAAAAGGCATACTAATGTTGATAGGGGACTGGAATGGGAGAGTCGGGAATAAATCACAAGAATCGGAAGGGAGAGTTGTAAAATATGGAGAAAGTACGAAGAATAAAAACGGGCAAAAGATAATAGAATACTGTGTGTTAAATAATATGATTGTAGGAAACACATTCTTCGAGCATAAAAACATACACAAATATACAAGAGAAATGCCAAGTTAGAACGAGAAGTCAATAATAGACCTTTTAATAATAGAGGAAAATAATTTGAAAAAAATTAGAGATATAAAACTGAGAAGAGGCTGTGAAATCGGAAGTGATCACTATTTACTTCTGGCAATTAATGAAACGAAACTAACAAGAGAGAAAAGTCAAAGAAAAAGGCTAAAAATAGTAGAATATGTGAATATAAGGACAGATAGATTACAGAACCAAAAAGTGTAGGAGAAGTACCAGAGAAAAATAGCTGAGAAAATAAAACAAAAGAAAGACCAATAAACGAAATAGACCTGGACGAACTATGAGGAGCTTTTAAGAAGATAATAACGGAAACGGCAACTGAAACATGCGGTACTAACTTAATACAAATAAAAGAAAACAAACGCCTTGATGGAACAGTGAAATAATGAAACAAATTAAAGAAAAGAAAAAAATATGGAAGAAATATCTCAGAAATAAAAAAACAAGGAAAACTATAAGGATTATCGAATGCAAAGAAAAAAAGTTAAAAATATGGAGAAGAAAGCGAAAGCAAAAGCGTGGGAGGAATTTGGGATAAAGAAGGAAAAAGGTGCAGCAGGCAATGCTAAGATGCTTTATCGAACATTAAAAAAACCTAAGAAAAGAAAAACAGAACCTAATCAGAAACATCAAGGACAAACAAGGGGAAATAATTACGAAGGAAAGTAAAATTATGGAATGATGGAGGAAATACTTCTCAGATCTGCTAGGAATAAGTGAAGAACAGAGGGAGGAAGATCAAAAAGAAGACAGTGCAGAAGAAGAATGGGAGATCGAAAGAACTGAAGTAGTAAAAGCGCTAGAAAAAATGAAAGTAAGAAAAGCCCCAGGCATCGACAACTTAAGACCTGAAATGATTAAGTACATGGAGGAAGAAGGTGTTACGTTATTGGGGGACACACAAGCAGCGTTCAGAGCAAACAGTTTGTAACAAGAAAAATAGCGGAAAAAATAACGGCCTCAAATAAAAAGATCTTTATAAGTGCAGTAGATCTAGAGAAAGCTTTCGACAAAGTACTAAGGTATAAAGTATGGTAGGTTCTGAGAAAAATCAAAAGCCTGTATCAAAAGACAGAAAATGTAGTAAGGATACTACGGAAAACAACAGAAAAGTTCACAACAAACAATGGAGTAAGACAAGGAAGTATACCGAGCCCATCACTATTTATAATAATAATGGATGAAGAAACAAAGGAAATAAATAAAGAAAAAAGAGGAATTCACCTAGGCTACAGAAAATTAAGATTGGTAGAGATAAGCGAATTACTATACACGGACGATCTAATAATTTTCGTAAATAATAACAAAGAGCTACAAAGTCGTATCGAAACATGGGCTGGAGAGTTAAAAAAATATAACCTTAAAATAAACATATGAAAATCAGAAACAATGACGATGGCAGATAAGAAGGAGAAGATGAAAACAGATTTGCAAGAGAGAGAGAGAGAGAGAGAGGGAGAGAGAGAGAGGGAGAGAGAGAGAGAGAGAGAGAGAGAGAGAGAGAGAGAGAGAGAGAGAGAGAGAGAGAGAGAATAAAAGAGGTAGAAAAGGTAAGATATCTAGGTTTGATAACAGAAACACAAGGAGGATTCAGAGAAGAAATAATGAAGAGAATAAACAGGACAACAGCAATATACCGAATACTATACAACGAGTTCTTTAACCAGAGAGAGATATCCCAAGACAAAAATTAGAATCAAGGAGGCTGTGCTAGTACCTACTCTCATCTAAGGAAGTGAATCTTGGGTCCTAAATAAACAACTGAAAAGTAAAATTACGGCGTGTAAAATGAAAACTTTAAGAAAAATTGCGGGAGTGACGAAAATGAATAAAATTAAAAGTGAAAAATTAAGAAAAGTAATACAAAAGATTGAAAGGCAACAATTCAGGTGGTTCGGGCACGTGGTAAGAATGGACGAGGAGAAGACAGTAAAACGGATATGGGAAATGGAGACAGGAGAAAAGAGAAGGGACAGACCGAGAAGGAAGTCGAACGATGAGATAGCTAACGTACTAAAGAGAAAAGGGTTGAACCAGACACAAGCAAAACGAGAAGCAAAAGATAGCAAGAAATGGAAAAAAATAATTACCTCGATATCCATGGTAGAAGAGGTTGAGGATAAGTAAGTAAGTAAGTAAAGAATTCCTCAGCAGCTATTATAGTCAGATTACAGATTACGCATCTAATTTCAACATCATTTGGTATTTTATGCCTTCCTATAGCCCTAATTTTGGGTGTCTTCATAAAGCTACCGTGGAAGATATAAAACGTCACCTCACAAAAACAATGAACAATACAGTTCTTACGCACAAAGAAATTTACCACTTTACTTAATCAAATTGAATCAAATTCACAGTCCCTATTTGTAATGTCAAATGACCCTAACGATTTTGAATCAATAACGCCATCACATTTTCTACTTGGTCGTCGGCGTCGTATTCCTTCAATTCCTGAGCATAATCTGGAAGACATTTCACAGTTCAAAAAAATTGCAGTAGCAGTTTTGGGCACGCTTTTCGAAGTATTACATGAGCCAACTCCGTCAATTATACAAGTGGAAATGTCCTGCTGCACAGCTAGAATCCGGAACCCTTGTTCACACACCAAACAAATGCTCTTTGGGACGTGTTCAGCAGCTATTTTGAAAAAGATGGTGTATCTAGAGTAGCTTCAGGGGCTACATCAAAGGGAATAGTAAATCGTTCTACACGTCATCTTTATACGTTGCCTATAGAAGACGATGTAATGTTGTTTATTCTTCTGAAGCTTTCGTTCTGAGCGGGGGCTATTATGTTAGAACCTCTGTATTTATTTTAATATTCTAGATAGCTTTGCTATGTAATCATCCAGTTACAGTTGTTATGTGCAATTTATCAATGTTATCATTATCGCTAGAGCGACATTATAGCATTTTAACGGGCGTGCAAGTTATACATATGTTGATGGTAACTTATCGTCAAATGGGTCACTAAATCCCGTTCTTTCCGTAACAATCTACTTACGCATAAGAAGTCTCGAAGTGAACCAGGTGGTACCACTACAAAAAAAAGATTGAGTTAGATGCAGTTGAATAAACAAGATCGTTACAGTTACCGCTTTCTAACTGCTGAGAGGGAGTTTTATTTATTTTAGTTGTGCCAAAAGCATTAGTTTCTGTTAATTGAAAATACAGTTGTTCTGGCTTGTAGGGTTGTGAATCCATATTGTATGTCCATAAACAACTCATTTTCCTGCTATCTTTGTGGGAAACCAAATTGGTGCATTTGTTAGGTGTGATTCTGAGGATAATTAGAAGTTAGCAAAATTGAAAACAAAATTAAAAAATCAGAGCTTACTGATTGCTTCCGTCAGAAATGGTAAAGGTCACGTCATAAGTTGTTTTAAATGCACTTTCCGGACGTGTCCATGTACAAATAAGATTATCACGATTGTAACTAAGACAATCAAAGTCGGTCACTGGTGGCGGTTTGTCTGAAGACAATTTTTATTATTAATTTAAGATGACAGAAAGATTAAAATCAAGTTTACCCTCCACAATAACGGCAGTCCAATCTATAGGTTCGGTATTATCTTTAACTCTGCACACATAGATCGATTCTGACTTAGGCGGTGTCTCTACGTGTAGCTTAATAGTGGTTGAATTGACTATCTCAATCTATAAACAAACAGGTCTAATTTGTGTTTGAAAACATAAGAATCATTTTTATACCTACCAAGTCATTTGATAGTAGTTGATTATTTCGTGTATAATATAAATCGTTACTAGTGCCTTCACTGCGTACCTCAATTTGAAATTCGCTTGCGGCACAATACAAATTAAATGATTTACCATATTCAACATACATTGCGTTACCCAAAGCTTTTGCACCTACAAAAAACTTATTTCAGAATAAAAGTCTCGTAAATAATGACACATACATTTAATGCTAATTACATCTTCGGTACATATTTGTGCAGCTCTTGTATTAATCAGGAGTGATGATAAACAAACAGTTAAAAATAAGATGTGACTGTTAAACCAGGCAAACATCGCCATGTCAATGTATTAATGGCAAGTAGTTACCAGAAGTCTAAAACAAATATTACAATAATCTACTATATTATGTTAATTTCTGTACACTTAAATTCTCGTAATCAACTCTACATCTCTACCACCTCTGACAAAGACGTTTTCTCTAAGCTTAGTACTTTGTCTGCTAGTAACAAGATTCAAGTCATTTGCCAGAGAATGGAATTTTGATTTAGAGTTCTCTAGTCTTTACCACCATCAGTTCAATGGCTTTGCAAAAAAGTCATTAATGTATTAAAAGCAAAGCAAAAAAAAATCCTGAAAATTTACAATTATTCTTAATGGAATATCGTACTTCTTGCTTTGAACTACTCTTCAGCTCAGCTCTTCCTGAATATATGTCTAAAAACCCAAATACCTGTGTCTGAAAGCATGTTGAAACGAAACTTATTAGATTCAGAATTTATTCAATGTAAATTATTACATAAGCAACAAACTCGAACAGGCATCTATACTACCTAAATTAGAACAAAATGAAAATATGCTGATTCAGAAGAGTAAAACCTGAACAGAAGGGCAAGTAAAAATATGTATTATAATGAACGCTCATACATAGTAAAAGATGAGTTTGGTAATTCATATCGACGGAATAGAAAGTTTTTGAACCCTAGAAATACTGTTAACAATACACGTTCTTTGTTTCATGATGACGTTTGTTTTACTGATACTCCTTCAACAAATAATGAATTTAACTCGAATCATCCATAGACTGATAATGAAATACCAAATGCATTAGAACCTAATGTTCAACATTTATGTAGTCCACAAAATGCAACTCGTTTAGCATCTCCAAAACGGCTAGAGGAGGAATGTGGTAGAAATGATACTCGTAATAGTCATGTAGCAGAGAAACGAAATCGAAAGTGCCGCCCAGCTTATCTTAATGATTATATTTAGAAATTAAAGAAAAAGAAAAAGCGTGTTATGTACATATTGTGTTTATTGTGAGGCGAACTAATGTATGAACGCTTAGTATGTATGGGACTGCTCCTTGTGTGCGCTTGCGCTTGCGCACAGCAGCTATCACCTATTCACTAATGTATACTAAGAGGCGAAAATTGTAGAGAGTGCTGCAGGCTGTGGGCGGTCTTTAGAAAGTGAGGTGAGATAAGACGGGAGTACGCTTAGGCGTTTATGTTTATAAGACAGCACGTATTCTTGATTGAGTACTGTTTATTTTGAACTATGTAATTCTGTATACCGCTTCTTTTTAACAATTTAAGCTTGAAATGAGTCACTCTCTAGATTTTTGGCTTCGTAGTATAGTTAAGTTAATATGTTGAAAAAAGGAAGACTTGTTCATTATTATGCTTATTAAGGCATTTTCACTAAAAAAATTATTTGTTATTGTTAAAAGATACGAAACAGTATCCATCCTTATGATCTCTATTCTTTGATTCGTGATTCGGACTTGTTTGTTTTGTTTGAAGTCATGCTGAAGAACCCCTGGGAGTGAAGTCAGTGTCCTTTGTTGTTCTCCCTAGTGTTGTTAACATTCTTGTGACTGGCTGCATGGACAATGTTCGCAATGCCAAAAAAGAAACTTATAGATAATAATTTTGGTAATTTTTATTTGATACGCAATTAATTTGTGCGTGTCAACAGAAACCAAGTCGATTTTTGAAGTGTTGATACGATTTTATTGGGTAACTGTCGTAACTGTCAATTGATCGATTCTAGGATTCTTTAATTTTATGGTTTTATTTGAAGGGATTTTGGCAACGAACAACACATGCCCATGATTAATTAAAATAACACAGTTCGAACTTAAATGCACATGCTTGGAACCAATTAGATCTTTTCTGAAATTCTGATTATTATTAGACTGTAACGGGTTACCGTTTTATTAATGTTATGTATCAAAGTGTACAAGGAAAACTAATTGCGGAGCACCGCGTATATACTAGTGAGTTGTGCGGGTAAAACGATTAAAAGTGGTAGACCTGTGCAAGATGACTTAGCCGGAAATGCGTCACCATCCTAGGTAACGGCATTGGTTCAAGACACCAACCGAGGATTCGCCCATTCCATGCCATGCGCACTTCATAGCAATCGCAGAATCTTTGTTAATGTTTGGTAGGCAGCGATGAGATGTCAGCACAAATGCACATTAAAATTAAATTAATACTATAGATGGCAGCACCTTTGAGCAAACAGAAAATGTCTTTTTGCCATCAAGACACCGGTTTCCAAGAAAAGATAAAACGGCCTTTCATGAATGGGTTAATAAAATTAAGATTTTTCATGAAGCAGATATCCACAAACTGGTTGTGTGTGACGTACATTTAGTTTAATTAGAAATATTTCAAATGTCTGTTATCTATACAGAACCTCTTAAACATGATTATATTTACGTAGAGGAATATACAAATGTTGACCAGAGTGTAGTAATTATAGAAGTAAAACAACTCTTAAAAAAGCGGGAAACTAGCTCGTAAACAAACCAGCTGGTTGGAGGGTGGTTCGCGTTTCTATAATAGATGTCGCGACGGTCGAACGCCAAGCCAGCGATCGAGCGAGGTTAGATCAGTACCATACACGTGAAAGTAAACTAGACCTGAATATATATACCTGAGTTACTTTTATTTGCTACAATTATGAGTTGTAAAAGCATTTGTGTCGTGAAGGGATGTCGGGCGAATAATGAAACATTCGATGTGCATTTTTTTTTAATTTCCCAACGTAAATAAAGATAAGAAATAAAAGTTTTGTTACCTCCAATCAACTACGATAATGTTATAATAAAATAAATATTTTAGATGTGTCTTTGAAAAACAAGATAAATAATATTAATGTAATTGTTGATAAAAAACAATAATTGTACATAATACATGTAAATAAGAAAGATATGTAACAAAATAATTTTTTTTATAAATTACTAAGTAATAAATATGAAAACACAACCAATTTATTTATTGATTTATTTAAATGTAACCATCTTTGTACAAGAACAATAATGTATCTAAAATATATTGTAATAAATTTGATTTCTTTGGATATTTGCGCATCATTTACATCCTCTTCTTTAATTTATTACAATGTCATTATAAATTTGATAAAATGAAATTTAATAACAGAAAATGCAATGGTAGCCTTTCTAGTAATTCATAATGTCCATAAATAAATCTACACACGCCACTGACACTAGTGTAGCGACATCTGTTCGAAATATCGGTATTACCCACCAACTATTACTTCAGGGTCATCGGTCGGCGTTTGAAAAGAACAAAGGATTTTTGAAGTGTTGGTCTACTTCTATAATCACTATACGCTGTGTTGACTATGCCTTTCTGTTTTTTTCTACTTTCAATGATATTTAATTTGCATTGTCATAAATATCACATTTTAAAAAAATTGGTGTTTCAGGGCAGTGACAATTAAAATTTTTCTACTTCCAACAATCTGCTCTACCTGTGCATTAATAAACTTTAAGTTAACAAGTACATTATATAAAATTAACATCTGGTGTAGTGGTAACAGTAATAGAAACTACTAACGTTAATTCTGTTTAATGTACTTGTTAACTTACCTTTCATTGATATTTGTAGTAAAGCCTTTTGCTATGTCACCGTTCAAACTTTCCGCTTTTAGCACGGACATAAACCTTTCTTACAGGTACAAGCAAAGTTTATGGAGTCACATGATGCTGTGTTTTTGCGAGCAGCGTAAAGAGGTCCTTATTGTTGCTTCTAAACTTCGTCTATCCTTTTTAATTTTAGTTTCTTATCTAAACCTCTTATTAGTTATCTATGTCCCATTCGGGGTTGAGAGCACAGAGCGAGAGGGCGTGCTTACTTGGTTAGCGAGCATCCCAACCCAACCCTTAAAGAAAGATTGGTTACTTTGAAGAAGCAGCTAATTAAAACTTGTTAGTGGTAATAATAAAGTGACCACGATCCAGGTTCTGAGCCGTTACCAAAGACCCTGGCAAGATACGCCGCCACGAGGCTTCCAACCTGCCACCGAGAGTACGAAACCGCGTGGTGCCGTGTATAGTGCTTTGAACCCGCAGATAAGAAAAGTAGTAACTCTAGTAGTATTACGTAGTACCAGATTAGGGAACTCTGGATGAATTTGTGTTTTTTTTTGTATTTCTATTCTTATATAATTAAGGGGGGGTTAATTTAGGATTAAGTAAAATTATTGTAAGTGCCCTGGCCAGCCCCGGGATAAGAGAAGAGACAATTTGTATAACATAACAAACGCTCGGCAGCAGTAACTGGATTTCTTTTATTCAATTGTGTTTTAATAAACTTTTTTCAAACCACGTGGTGACTAGATTAATTTTATGCAGTAAATTAGAGCTACCCGTAACAACACACATTTAACATCCAATATTGCTTTAGAAGGAGAAGTTATCAAACATGTGAGTGGCTGGATTTATTTGGGATATCTTAATATCAGTAAAGTCAAATACACATGGAGTATACGGTTGGTTATTATTAAATAAAAGTAGTTACGTTTCACCTACTTTATCATTATTTGGAATTTCAAAATGGTTATTTTGATAGCGAAAATAAGTATTCAAAGTAATTAATACTAATTTTATGTTTCGCTAAAATTGTGAATAGTTGATCAAAAAGTTTATCAGCGTTATCTATATATTGTTTGATAAGCAATAATAAATTATTACCTACTCGATATTCTTGAATGATCTGTATTCAATTGGATATTGTCGATTTTCAATTAACGCAATAGTTTTCAATAATTTTTCTTTGAGGCTGTTATAATTTAAAATGACACATATGTAATCAATAATTCGAATTAGTGTCCATTCACTTTCTCTTAACATGGCATTATCCAGGTTTAAAGGATAAAGTCCTGGATTGTCTTCTAAGTCTTTCATCGTCATGTCACTAGTCACGTGTGAAATCGAAAAAATATAGAAAATTATTCGTATGGTTAACTTGTGAAATGTAATGAATCATTAGTATGTCTTTTGATTGTTGATCCTTTTTTAGTAGGGGCTAATTCGTAAGTCCCGTGTTCCAAAACTTGGGAAATGCTATATAGTCCTGAGAATTTAGGATCTTTTCTTTTCTAAAATTGGTTTTAACAAATACCTTGTCATTAAGTTCAAATATTTTATGTTTACGGTTTTGATTTAATTTTGCATTCCATTTTTCCTTAGTTTCACTTTGTCTTTCCTGGAGAGCTTTCGTAGGCAGGTAGGAATAAAAATATAAGGAAGGTTTGATTTTGGATTTCTACTAAAACTTTCTATTTCTTCCGAGACTGTTACTGAAAATCTGCATCCTGATATCTCGGAGATTATAACACACAGGAAGAAAATGAATATAAACATTCTTGTAAGAAATTTCATTATCTTGTATTTTGTAAGAAATACTTTTTACTGTACGACGCACCATTGCCGAGTTATAAGCGAACAACCGACAAAACGAACCTTTCCACTCACCCCTAAAGCGGCAGGGCTAGGGGTGGGGACTTTTAGTATCTTTGTCTCCTTCCTCAAAAGAAGAATTCCTCTACAACCCCTCTTTGGGCATTCATTGACTTTTTTTTGAGAAATCACGAAATGCATCCAAAAACTTCAAACTGCCGTAACCTCTGACCTGTAGAAGATAAATTAGTAACTATTACATATTTCTAAAGAGCACTGAATGCTCTACAACTTTTTGTCTGACGACGTTTTTGTAAAACATAAGGCCGAGGAGTTAGAAGGACAAGTTTGGTGAAAAATGTGAGGCAAAAAAAAGTTTTTCGAAAATTATCGATCTTCACTGGCGAATATCTCGGAAACTATAACACATAGAAAGAAAATAAATATAGACAGTCTTGTTAGAAATTTAATTATCCTTTATTTTGTATAGAATACTTTTTACCGTACGGCGCACCGTTTCCAAATTATAAGCAAGAAACCGAAGAGAGGGACTTTTCCACCTCTCTCGCCCCGAAGCGGCAGGGCTAGCGGCGGGGACTTTTAGTATCTTTGCCTCCTAACTACCCCCAACACATTCCTCAAGAGAAAAGTTCTCCCCCTTCCCATATCCTCTACAATCCGCTTTCGGACATTCATTGTCTGGACTACAAGTATACACACGAAGTTAGATGCAGAGAGGAAAATTTCATTATAGATTATAGATTACATAGGAAAGATATAGTAAATGTAAAAGTAAAGAAGCGAGGCGCAGAAACCTATAGTGACCACTATCTAGCCGTTACGAAGTTATGAACGGAAACAGGTAACAAGAAGGAAGAAACTAAACCTTGAACCCAAAATAAAATTAAACCCAAGCTCGAGTCTATCAAATCTTATAAATTTACAAGAGCCAAGAAAAGCTAGAAAGTAAAATAGTAATAAACAAGGAAGAATGGAGCGAATGACGTTAGAAGAAATATGGCAGAAATCTAAGGACATCAATCTACAAACCGTAAAAGAAATATGTAGAATAAAAACAATGAATATCAAAAGACAGAACAGCTGGTGGAGTCAAGATATTAAAAAGCAAGTAAAAATCAAGAAAAGGCTATGGAAACAACACTTAGAAAAGCAGACAGAAGACAGTTATGAAAAATACAAAGATCAACGCACCAAATTCAAAGAAATGGTGGTACAAGCTGAATAAAAAGCTTGGGAGGAGTTCGGTTCAAAAATGGGGCAGACAGTAAAACGAACCAGAAATTATTCTATAGAGTTCTAAAAACAATAAGAAAAGATAAACTAGAACTGAGACAGGTGAAAGTAAAAGATGGTGAAATACTAACGAAAGAAGATAAAATTATAGAAAGATGGAAGGGGTATTTCCAGGAACTCTTATGTACAACTGTACAAGGGACCAAAATACGACAGAAGAAGAAATTACAAACCGAGTAGCAGAAAAAGATATAGTTGATAATATCCAAAAGCAGTCAAACAACTAAAAATATGGAAAGCTGCGGGACATAATAAGATAACAAACGAAACCTAGGAGTACATGGAATGCAAATGTTAACAAAATTTTTTTAAAAAGCGTGGAACTCGGGAACAGTACGCAAGGACTGGGGAATTGGTATCATAATGCCAATATTTGAAAAGGGAGATACCAGAGCCTGCTCTAATTATAGGAGAATAACTCTGTTAAGCACAGTGCTGAAGACATACGAACGAAAACTAGTGAAAACACAAAGGTGAAGATAGAGCAGCAACTAGCAGAAGCCCAAAGTGGATTTAGAAGGGGATGAAGTACGCACAATAATGTGTTCAACATAAAACAAATAATTGAAAAAAGCCCGAGTAAAAGACAAGAAGTATATATGGCGTTCCTTGACTTGGAAAAAGCGTTTGACAGAGTATTACGAAACGAAGAGTGGATAAGCTTAACACAACGAAATAACTGCAGGAAACTAATAAACACAACTAAAAGTCTATATGAAAATAATCAATGCTATGTAAGAAACAACAACATACACTCCCAAATGTTTCAAATAAATGATAGATTAAGACAAAGCGAAGTAATAAGCCCTTTACTATTTATTGTGATTATGGATGACATAATAAAAGCAGTGCAGAAGAAAGTCAGAAAAATAGACATCGGTTTTAACAAGCTAGCAGAAATAACCATACCAGAATGCGCCTTCGCCGATGACTTGTTAGTGATATTTGCAGCTAAGGAAAATGAATTACAACGTGTCATCAAAATTTGGGAAGAAAAGTTAGCCAACAGAAAACTGAAAATAAACATAAATAAAACGAAAGTGATGATAATAGGAAAGGTAAATAAAGGAGTGGACATTAAAGTAAACAACCAGAAATTAGAACAAGTAGAGATGTTTAAATATCTAGGCGTACCACTAGAAAGAGATGGAAGTGGAAATAAATGAAAGATTAAGTAGTGCGGCACGATTACACCATAGTTTAAATAGAGCGTTTATTGGGAAAAAATAACCAAGAAAACAAAAATGGTGGTATACAAAACAATTTTTAAACCGATTCTTATCTTTGTAAGTGAGAGCTGGATACTAACAAACACGACCAGAAGTAAATTAAATGTCATAGACATGAAATACCTAAGAAGAGTAGAAGAAATAACAAGACGAGACAGGATAAGAAACAATATAGTAAGATAAGAATTACAAGTGAAACCAATCACCGAAGAAATAGAAAGAAAGCAGTTAAAGTGGTTTGGAATATGTGCAGGATGAGTGATAAGCGACAGATCAAAAGAGTATGGGAAGCGAAAGTACAAAAAAGCAAGATACGAGGAAGATCAAGAAAAACATAGAACAATGAAGTAGCAGATATTTTGAAGGAAAAGAAAATGACATGTTTAGAAGCTAAAAACATGGCAAAGAATAAAAAGAAATGGACCAGACTTGTGCACAATGTGACTATTTAAATGTGTAACTACTCATTGTATGCATAAATAATGTCGCAAGTCATTTTTTTAACGAAGCAATTAATTAAATATACGAAATCTAATTTTATATTATTTATCCAAAGTCGATTTATGGGCTCTTAGGAAACAAATTTTATGTAATTAATGCTAAAACAGATTTCGTGTATTTGATCAGTTCATTCATTAAAAGAATGTACTGCGACATTATTTATGCAAAAAGCTGTACCCTACACCCGTATGGTAGAAAAGGTTTTTGATTACATACAGGGTTAGCCAAAAGTCTGAAAACAGTCTTATTGGAGCAATACCGATAAAATTAGCGGAATAATAACCCTTGGGGTATATTAGACTATCTTATCTACATTCTGACAGGAACAAAAATTAATTCAATTATCCAGTTCCGCATAATTAATATCAACTTTTAATTTTTAAATGGCATCTTAGTATTTTGATGGCATTTTCTAAATCTACATAAAATTCTAGACACGACAGTGAAGAAAAAAATTAAATCAAATAATTCGCTTCGCTATAATAAATTAATAAAGTTTGCAGTTATTATTCCGCTAATTCTTTCGGTATTGCTACAATAAGACGGTTTCCAGACTTTTGGCTAACCCTGTATAATAGTTGTTCGAGGTTTGTTGAGAGTTCATCTGCAGAATTTAGATTATCAGAAAAATATTCTTTTTCACAAATTCCACGGTTCTTATCGTCGTTGTAAAATAACTGATTTGCTGGATTACGTTTCGTGAAGTAGTTTGAGATTTATTTGGGTTAGCCATTTGCTGAGTGGCAGATTCCTCTTTAACTGTACTTCTTTCCATTGATTCTGGTTGGTTTCATGTCCTAAAATTATTTTGTGGGACAAAAATGTTTTGATGAAGATAGTGATGGTTATTGGAGTGAAGTTCGTTAAAATTAGAAGACTGATTTGATAGTAGTCTAGAGGTTAGGGGTCTTGATTGCCTGATTTCCATCACTTAACGAAATTCTTCAATTAAAAATTGTCAACGTTGTAATTTTATTGTAAAATCAACTAAATGGTTTAATTTTGATCGTTACTCTCCAAAGTTGTCAATTAAAACACTTTTTAGTGCATTACATATATCGTATTTAAAGCCAGGGATTACTTCTAAAGCCTGACCATTTAGTTTGTTTATAACAGAAGAGAGTATTAATTCATTAATGAGATCTGTTGCATTTCCTGTACAAAATTCATCAACAATGATATCTACTGTCCTAACAAATTCTGATAATAAAGCTGGATTACCATTGTAGGTAGGAATTTTACTTAACATAAAAACATTAAAATTTTCGGGGAATAGTAACGTGTTTGATTGCTATTTGTTGCCATTTCGTTGTTAATACTTGTATTACTAGTACTACTATGATTTAAAAATAACAATCGAGGTTGTTTAGAGTTTACATTTATATCAGATTTTTTATTGTTGTTATTTGTAGTTTTACGAACAGGTGACCCCACGCACCCCCTCCACAACATAAGTCATAATGATGGGGACAACGACAGCAGAGTAGCGTCACTTGTGCTTTGTAGTTCAACAAAATAAGTTAGTGCATAAATCAACAAAAAATCATCATCATAGTTGCATCAACAAATAATATTATAAGAAAAATTACATGTTTGAGTTTGAAATAAATAAATAAAAATAGAGTCTACTTTCATTTACGTAACAAGCTCGAACAGAGGTGTTTCTAAACTTTGGCGATTCAGTAGTGATCTTGATCTATCCCTAGACATCTAATTTAGTCACTCGTAATTTTATTTATTACTGTAGTTGCTTTTACGTTAGTAAAGCCTAATCAGAGTTCCTACACATAGACACCGAGTCAGTTAAGGAATTAAGTATGTCTAATACATACAATGAATATCTCGCTTACCGGTGTCTACTTGAGCTTAAAATTAACTTAAACTAGATGCAGAGCCGACTGGAAGTTTTGCGTGGCCCAGGGCAACATTTTGTTGGAGAAGAAGAAACGCACTCTTTTTCAGACAGCATAATTCGTTTATTTTAAATATTTAGAAAAAATTAGAAATTTTATTTATTCTGAACATAGTGATACCAAGAATTAATTGTTTTTCTCTTAAGCCGCCGGGCCCCTGCAAGGGCGAGGCCCTGGGAAGTTGCCGCGCAAACCTGGCTCTTCAGCCGGCCCTGACTAGATGTAATTATAATTGTTAGTTTCTTTTAAAAATGATATTATTTTAGATAATTTAATGTTATTTTTTACAAGTATTTACTGGATATTTACAGAAAAATAAATTACTTACATTATTTGTTGATCTCGATGATCAGTTCTTCACGATGAACGAGTCCGCAATGGACGAAGCTGTAGCGACTGACCAGCGATGCTCGTCTGGGGCAATTTTTGATCCTTGAAGCTTTAATGGCGTTACGTTGTTAATTTTGGTGAAGCGGTGGATTTTTCAAATTAAGTTAACTACCTACCGTTACTTTAAACATGGACAAGGAGCAGGACAATAAATAAGAGCGCATGAACACAAAATATAAGATAAATAAGAATTTATTTGTTTCCCTAACAAAATTATTTAATAACAACAGTTCAATATCTATGGTTTATGTAAATAAATAATGAAAGAAATATTAATAAGTCCATCAATGAGATATCAGATATGATTAAAGATGGTCAAAATGAATAAAATATTACATCTTTTTATCAACAAAACCAAAATAAAGGTAGACAATTCAAAATCTTTATATAGATCTGAACCTTCATTACATAAGGAAACAAATATTTACTAATAGTTTAACCGTAATATAAATATAATCTGAGGTTTAGTTATGCTTTGCTCAAAAGAAATCAACTAGATAAATAACTTTTAATTGAATATTAAATACAAAGTTTATGTCGAATTCTTAGCAAATATTCAAGTTCAATGACCTCGATGGGAAACAAGCACTAAGTTCAAAAGCTAAAGACCTTATTTCAATACCGAGAAACCAGAAAAAAATTTAAAATTAATAAAAATAGTTTAGTATTAAACACAACACAATGTTTATTACACAATAACCCTTACAAAATCTTTAGTAGCCATTGCCAAGGGAGGAAAACATTAGATCCACATAGATCTAGAAAAGCAAAAATAATTTCCTTTAAAGGTCTTAGTATTCCACAAATATGTCGTTTACCAAAAGCTTTGATGTTTATATCCATAAGAAAAAGCTTGATTATAGAATAAGTTTCAATTTTCCTCCCTCAAACGTCGCTTAATAAAAATAGAATTGAATTTGAAGAAAATTTCAAAAAAATTTTCAATGCGCAACAGCTAAAATTTTATAAGATATCCCAACCTTAAGGTAAAGCCCTGCATTTAGCATTTAATCAATATACAATTTTGATCACGCAAATCTTTTTTAGGTTAAATATACACAATCGCATTAACAATTCAGATCGTTAACGACTAACATAATAGCAACAACATTAACAAAAGCGGTTTAAACTAGATTTCACCAAACACGGTCCAGCTAGACAGGTCCTGTTGTATCTAAAAAATTTTAAATTTAAAGATGAATAACGAAAATAATTAAAAGCGAGATTTCAAATAGAAGAAAAATTTAATTTGTAAAATTTTATAATAGCAAAATAACTTTTAAGATCGTAGTGGAGTTGCTCTCGGATAAACAAGCAAACAGCAAAAAATGCAAGTTATTTTTATAATCATAAGGCAAAAATCACCTTATCTCGATAATGCGTTCATTCAACTTATACATTATTTCAGTCGCCTTTAATCAGTGAATTTCCGTTTTGAAATATAAAAGCCAATACTATTCAACTTTAAGAAAATAGAAATGTTAAAGAACCTGTAATTCTATCCTATCTAAAATAAAAATATGATTGCTGGATCTAAGAGAAAAATTGCATTTTCGTACCTAAATACACACATTCAAAATTGCCCTTATTGTTTCATAAAAATTCTAAACTATGTCACTTTTGCTTCCAAACTTCATTTAATACAGTAGGTGTACGAACTGATTTAATATTCTTATCATACATACTTGGTATTCACAGAAAAGGGTAATTAAGAAAATCCAAATTCAGGAATTTCTTCCTAAAACTTAACTTAGCTAAAAAAAAGCTTGTGTTCAGGACTGCGTGTTAGTTAGTTATTTAAAAAAATGTTTAGACGAATGGGACAAAGAAATTTCTGAAATCCCCATCTGAAACTCGTTGCGAATGTCGCGTATCTTCCGTAAAAGCAATGATATTTCAACTGAAATCTATCCACGACGCACTAGAAAAGGTCACAGAAACAACAAAAGATCCAGCTATCACTTGTTGAAAATGAGTTCAGTTTTGAGTTTATTTTGCCGTTTGTAATTTGATACAACTTATTATCTACAGTTGATAAAGTTAGCAAAAGCATGCAAAAAGAAGACGCCAACATCGCTACAATAATGCAGCTATTAAAGGGGCTCAAAAAATATCTACAGTCATACCGAGAAGATGGGTTTTCAAAAGCAAAAGAAACTGCAAAACAGATTTGTGCTAAGAACGATATTCTAATTGAATTTAAACTTAAACGAAGGCGAAAGTACCGAAAACTTCATCTTTATGAAGGAGAAGGAAGTAGTGCAAGCGATCCTAAAGAAAAGTACTACAGGGAATTTCTCTTATGCATTTTAGATCAGGCACTTGTTTCAGTAGAAGAAAGATTCGTTCAAATTAATAAACACAACGCTTACTTTGGGTTTTTTACTAAACATGCAAAATATTAATGAGATGAATGAAAATACGCTGGTCAAACACTGCATAGATTTAGACCTTTTGCTAAGAGATGGAGAAATAAGAGACCTCGATGGACAAGAACTTTACCAAGAAATAAAGTTTTGTCATATGGTGGACTTGTCCTATCGGACACCTATGGACTATCTACAACTTTTACAATTTTCCCAACTTGTATTCATAGCTTTCCGTGTAATGCTGACAATGCCTGTATCTACTGTTTCAGCAGAAGTTTTTCGAAACTAAAGCTTGTTAAGGTTTTTAATATTTGTAAAATTATTCTGTAATAATTAATGCGTGGCGACCTCTATTGAGGAATAGGGTTGTAGAGAGTAACTGTTTTCGCGGGGTAGTAATCTGCGTACTTTAGTTACGGGATAAGTCGCTTTTGCGCATTGAGATCAGGGTGTGATCGACGCGAAGAGAGCAGTTGATTCGAGAGCTTTGGAGAAGGCAGATATACTCGGCTGTGGGGAAGTCTTGTGAGAGGTTTTCGACACAATTTAACTGTGGTGGCCCGTGAAGTTTATCGTTTTGTTTTGAAGTATTTTTAAAGTGCATCAGCTTAGTGCTGGATTTCCAAGGGTTACCTTTTAAAAAAGCACATTTCTCGGAAGTAAGGTGATATCCTTTTATTTCTTCCTATCGTCTTTGGGACGGAACCCAGTAGAATTCGTTGTCATTTTGCCCCCCATTGCTGTATAGACGTGGCCAGTCTGCAAGTTTCAAATAAACCGATACGCAGTTACCCGTGTGAGCAAGATTAGTGTACACCCACTAATACCGTAGTGTTTATACCCTTTTGGGTTAAAGAAACAAGTGCATTCAAAATTTGTTCAGCGGAAACAAAAAAGAAAACAAGGAAGTTTCTCCTTGGCATTATTGTAAACATTTACAACAACGGTTTAGAGTATAATCATCGTGGTGTTGTGTTTGGTTGATTATTTGTTTTAACGAATAAAGAATTTACAATCCAGTAACGTTTAGCGTAAATTCGCAATGTAAATCAGTTATACTTTTTATCATAACTATTTGGTTTAGTTTTAATTTGTTTGTATGTATTAATTCATGGACGATTTTATTAAATGAAATTAGATATTTCCTTTTCGTAATATATACATTAAGTGCAGCCGTAAGCTGTTTGAACGGCGTCGAGCGGACGCCCACGCACTTGGCGTTTCTGGGAATCCCCTCGATCGTCATTGACCAGAATTCTGCGTCGTAGATCTAATACGATTGTTGACGTTTATTCTATAAAGACTTTGTTTTTGTATAATCAACTGTTTGTTTGTTTTATTTGTATTTTTTTGCTTGTTTTATATTATGTAACTTTTATTTCTTGTTTTGATTTATTTTTTTAATAGATTTGTAGCTTGAAAGATAGTTTTATTATTGTAATTGTATGCACTGGTTTGAGTGGAAATATCGAAGTCACCCAAGTATTTGACCAATTTGATGCAGTTATATTAAATTTCATTAATAAAGAATATACCGGGTGATTCAAAAACCTTGATATACTGAGTGATCCAAAGAAAATGATTTGATGATTCAATTTGAATATTCCAAATTTAATTGACGAAACATTTATACAGGATGAATTAAAAATACTTTTGTATAAGGCGGTTTAACGCCTTGAGTAAGCTTTTGTTTCAAAAAGTCTAAGTAAGTATTTGTAAAGCTGTTGCCGATTTAAGAGGGACTATGGTCCTTTTGAATCTTGTGATCTGGCTGAATCCATAGTGGCGCCTTCTAATAATACCGATTTTGAGCCATTTCAGTGGTAAGTAGGCATTTCGAACCTAGCCGTCTTAGACTGTCTACTAGTCTGGGTATCAGCGAACTTAGTTCTTCGTGCCTTCTAGTCGCTGATTATAAGCCTGTAGCTTAAAGTTTATTTTGGCACGTAACAAGCTAATAAAAGATTATCTGAGGACTACGATGGGGAAGGAGAGACTCTCCAAGTTGGCGCATTTGAGCATAGAAAACGAGTTATGCGAGTTGATCGACTTTTCAGAAACAATTAAAAATCTTTCAGAGCTAAAAGCAAGAAAAGTTAATTTTTAAAATTATTTCAAGTGTTGTTCCTTAATTACGTACCTACTAAAATATGTATGTATGTTAGTAACATTAAAAAGTTATTAATCAACAGAAGTTTTTTAATGATTTTCAGTTCATAAGTTGATATAGTCTGTAGGTGTACACTACTGAACGCACCTGACGTCAAATTGGGCTGAAAATGCGACAGTCACATTTGTGTTGAACAGAGCTGTCACAATTAATTAACAAAAGTAATTCAATTACGATTACCAATTACTTCACAATCTCCAGGAAATTACGATTACAAATTACAATTATTTTTCGAGCACATTTGAATTATCAATAGAATTATAAAAGTAATTGTATTGTTTAAATGAAATAATTCAATTATAATAATTGAATTACTTTCATGAATAAATGAATTACTTTTGTAATCAAATTATTTCGAAGAGCATGAATTACTTTACAGAGTTTAATTATTATTATTATTGTTATAAGAGTAGCTAATTTCCTTTGTTCAATTTTCAATATTACTTAATTATTCGCACGAAAAAAGTTTTTAATCAAGAATTACGGGTGTGAAGGGGCAGTTGTTATGTAATCTAATCAAGTCAAGCACGTTAGGGTAGTCTGCTTTGTGTTAAATCACCTTTGTTTTACATTTATTTCAATTCTTGTTTTTAAATTGTAGTAGTAAAATAATTAATAACACGGAACTCAAACTTTTTTATTTTATTATTGTAGCAATTATCCGCTAAATGGTAACAAGAATACAACAGTCGATAAGTTTATTTACATAAGAAGCCTTACATTTCCAACGAGTCATGTACACTATTTTTCCTACGACCACAAAAAACGCCACATTTTCTTCAACAATTCATGATTATTTACATCATTGTATTGCTTGTGTCCATGAACAGGCAGCAATTAGTAGTATTGTCATTGAAAAAGCTCCTGAATGGTTGACAGTGATACATTACATATCATAAGTGGTTGAAAAAAGAAAGCCGTGGAAATCACTGACTATTCCAAGATGAAAGCATTGATAAAAAATTTTATACAAATTTTTTTTTGTTTTGATAAATGTTTTTCTAAACAGGTTAAATTTTTCGTTGATAATAAAGGTGGATTCATTTATTTTTGCCTTTCTGACACATGCATGAAATTCTCAGTTTTCGAGCCTACTTAGTTGGGTGAAATGAATCGGTTTGTTAATAAGCAGACATAGGGATTTCGTCAGCGGTAACAGGGTCGGACTAACATGGGAACATTAAAATTGCTAAGTTGTGATTATGTTTAAAATAATAAACTTAGCTGTTGCACTGTCATACTGTGAAATGTTGCAGTATTTCACAACTATTACACATCATTGACGTTAAGGAGTTTTTCCAGGCAAGTACAGCACATCATTTATTGCCTGTCGAAACTTGAAATAATTCAATCGAGAATATTCTAAATAGGGACGTTAGATTAATTTTGTATTGTGTTTTCCAATTAAAATAATTCCATTATCAGCTGATAATTCAATTACTTTCACAAGTAATTCAATTACACAAAAATAAAAACGATTACCGATTACAATTATCCAAAGTAGATATGCTTGAAAAAACTATTACAATTACTAGTATTTCTGCAGTAATCGGATTAAAGTAATTCAATTATATAAAAATAATTCAATTACATTTTTAATTGTTTTTGTTTAATTACTGACAGCTCTGGTGTCGTTATGTTGTCGATTTGTCGAATAAAAGCGGATCATTTTGTACAAACAGATTTTGTAAACGAGAGAAAGGGCAGTTTGAATTTTTGTGACCTTCCTGTTTTATTTTAAAATAAAGTTTTCTCTTGTGGAAGATCTACTTAATTCAAATGAAGCCAACAACTGGCGTTGAAGTTTGCGTTTGTTACCAACCAGCAACTTCTAATACTGTTTGTGCAATGCATATCTCCCATTCACAAAAGCAACAATGGGAATATTGTACTGATTCTGTTTTTGATAATATTCCAGATCATAATAATTTTAGATAATCAAAAAGATAAAAATGAAGATGACATAGTATCAAAAATGACTGTTGTAATTTAATAATCGATAAGTGAGTTTATTTTTAATATTTAAGTTTTGCAGAGATAAGCCAAAAAAGGAACGACACATCAAAGAAATGAAGAGGTTGAACTTTGATTTTTTTATTGTTTATATTTATTTGTGTTGCTCATTATATTAAAGAAGGACAAAATAGTTTATAGGGACGTCTTAATGCTGACTAAATTGCATGAGTGTACCAAACTAAAAAATCAAACTGTAAGTAAAGTCAAAAAGAAAAAAAATAGCAACACCCAATATTAAAACACTTCTACGAACGGAAAAAATGAAAGAGACAGCAAGAAAACTACACGAGTATGGCATAGACATAGCAGCGATACAAGAAACAAGATGGAAGAGAACGGGAGAAATAACGAAAGACAGATACACGTTCCTTTACAGCGGGGAAGAAAAGGCAGGAAACAAGGGTGTAGGATTCCTATATAAAAAGAAATTTGGTAAATAATATAATACGGTTTACACCAGTGGATGGAATGAAAAGCGATAACATCTCAATTATAAACATTTATGCAACCACGGAGGTTGTAGAACTAAGTGAAAAGGATCACTTTTACGACAATCTGAGCAGAATATGTGAAGAAATACCAAAGAAGGATGAAATAATGATACTATTTAGGAGATGCAAATGCCCAAATAGGAAAAAAACCATATCTGAGAAAAGTGCTAGGAACGGAAAAGAAACAATCCACGATCAGGCAAACGACAACGGACTCAGGTTCGGATATATTAAACATGACTTTTCTGTCAATTAAATTTGAGCATCCAAGAAAACACAAAGTCATATGGAAGCACTCACCAGGAAGAATAGAAAACCAAATTGATTATATAATAGCGACAAACGGAATAAGCAGAGAAGCAATAGACATGAGAACATATAGAAGAGCACAAGCAGAAGCAGACCATTACCTGGTGACAGCTACAATAAAAGATCTGGGAACAAAAAACAATACAGTAGAAACAAGAATACAAATGGGATATAAGACTGGAAAACAAAAAATTATTTCTTATAGCACGGTAAAAATAAAATAAAACGTAGGTAGGTGAAATCAAAACTACTATATTATTATTTATAGGTGTGTCAGAATATTATTAACAAGGGATACACAGTGGTACGCGATGAGGAACACAGGATAGGACCGTATGCTCATTCAGTAAATCAATGGGTATCGTTTGACGACGCGCCTATGCTCAATTATAAATCAGAATATATCAAGAGCATGGGCTTGGGAGGTGCAATGGTGTGGTCCCTCGATTTTAACGACTATTATAACGTGTGCAATTGTGAAAGTCTTCCATTGATTAAAGCCGTTAATCGTGTTCTTAGCAACTATGGCGAACCTGATCCAAGCTGCTATCTGGAGATTGATAATAATATACAGTAACTGATTCAAATTTGTTAATAAGATAATAATAACTAATAACTACAAACATTCAAACAATTTTTTATTTTTATGCATACTCCCCATGTAGATCTTTTAACTAAGTTAGTAAATACAGCTGATGAAAAGTAGAACGTCGACTTTATTTAAAACGTCATAAAAATTATAGTAGCAATATATCGTTTTTGTTGAACTAAATATTTTGTCTCAGTTGTTCCTGCCAGAATTGAGAAATTGAGACAAGCATGTTCGTCCCTTCTTTTATAACATGCTGTATATCTACATGCAAAGGCGTAAACTTCACACGATTTGCTATGTTTAAAATGGATAAGATGCTTATTAATTTATCAACCAATAGACAACCAAAAGATATTACAAAAATTAGATAGCTATTGTTTTTTTCCTCGAGTTACAGCTTAAAGTTTGTTTTTTGTTCTGATTTCAACAATTGCCAGTAACCCTGTTATTTTCAAACAGAAAGTATAAAGTCTCAGAAACAAAAGAAAAGTGTTTGTCGGTTTTTATCGATCTCTAAAATAATTTACTTACATTTTTACTAAAGTCCTCACTTTTCAAGATATAAAGCAAGTTTGTATTTATTCATTTGGAAGCTGTCTTTTATTCTTGCATAATACAGGCTGCAGAATTGGTTCGTGCGCCATAGGGATTTTACAAAATTGTAATTTTAACCTTTTCCCCGGTTTCAGAGAAATGGAAATAGCAAATAATAACATGTACAGATGCAGTACTCTTTTCTCTACAAAACCATGGGTACACTTTTGTTCTAAATAATTAAGAAGACAGACAATGGAAGTTTAGAAGTTTATGTAATACCTCACAAAACGATTACAAAAAAATAATGATGTTATTCATTTAATTATTGTTCCAGAACAACTAAAACCTTTGCATACGGAACAAAAGCAAGTCGTTGCAAGTCTATATTTAAAATATTGAATAAGAAATGTCACAAGATGGTTTTCAAGACCATTTTTTCATTTTTGAGATCCATTTTTATAAAGGATTCTGTATGAAAAAGTACCATTGTGACAAGATCATACATAGCTCTTTATTTGTATGTTTTTCTGTAAAGGCATGGAATTATGAAATTAGTGTCGGCCATGACCACCGACAATTTTTGAATGGTGTAACCTTCAAAGGTGCAAGTAATCGATTAAAGGAATATTATAATATTCAAAGTTCTAATGAGCCTAAAGACAGGGCCGGCGCGGCGGAAAGCATATGAACAATATGGAGTACTCTTTGTATTATAATTTTCAATTTTTACCAATTAACATACAATATTTCTTTATTTCTTATTATTTTATTATATAATGTATATTCATTCATTATTTATAAATAATACACATTTAAATCGCTTTCCCGCGACGCGCGCCTATTTGATTTACATATGTGTGTAACAATCTTTTTTTTGCACTCTAATAGTACCATGTAAGATTTTTAGGGTTTCTACAGAAACTCTTGCACCTCAGCAGGTTGGAGACAATTCCGACACATAATTTAATTTAAAGTGCTTTTTAGTGTAGTGTAGTCCATAGCTTGCGATGCTCGAAGAGCGGCAGTAGTAATTCCCCTTTATAAGATATATAAGTCTGAGATTAAGGAATGCTTCAGTAAATTGCAAGTTTGATAAGGATTTAGAAAAAAAGATTAAAGATCGGTGTATTAGTAGATTAAGAGCTGAATCAATAGATCATAATAAAAGTTTGAAGGAGTATATGAATTTATTTGTAAGGAAAAGCTCACCTGCAAGCGCAAATTGGCAGTTAACAATTCTAATGAATTAGTAAATCCAAAGGAAAAGCTTCTATTGTACTATATGTTAACTCAGGTTGGAGAAGGAGAATGTCCTTACGTTATGGTTTATTAGATTCGGATGCAAACAGGACTTTCATCAATTAAGACACCTGAAATCAAATACGTAAATTAGGTCTCAATGTAGATACTGCAGGTACTCTGGTATGTAAGCCGGTGAACCAGACTTGACTCCTGATCAACGTTCTCAATTATCCGTTGTTATTGAGAAATATCTTCATCAGTGTCCAGGTAGAATAGGGTTCACTAATAGCATCAGACTCCGTACAGTTGCAAATAGTTCTTTGGCAAAGGTGCTCTCCAGGCTTTCCTTACAAACAAAAATTTATTAACAAGATATTAGATGAAATGGGGAAGTAGTTGAAAGCTCCACTGGCCCAGAGGTTCTTATCTTTCATATTTTGCTCCTCCCTCTTTTTGTCTTGAATAATTCTGCGTCCCTTGCATAATATAAAATAACTCAATACGCGGGAATTTCAAATTGATCTGACAACGCTGGGTATCGTTGCCCATGTAGTGCAGTGGCGCCGCACTATTATGTGATTTAACTGTTACCCGAATGTTCGCGGCAGATACCGATGAACCTTGAATTTTCTGCTCGTTTGTTGTTAATTGTTCCATTGCAACTGTGTTACACAAGAGACTTTGTCACTTGGAGTTCTAACACTGGGAAAAAAATGTATATTTACGTACAAGTGTAGTAAATATGGATATTTTAATCGGAGGCAAACGTAAGCTCGAGGACGAGAAAGCTTCTACTTCATCAACAACGCCTAGTACCAGTACTATAATCCTATTATAAAATCAAAAATACGAAAATATGACTATGGGTACTTAAACTTCGGTTTTACAAGAACTGAAATAAGTGGTGGAGAAAAACCTCAATGTGTTATTTGTTTCACAATTTTTGTTGCGGATATCACGAAACCGAGTAAATTGAAGAAGTATTTAGAAACCCTGCACAAAGAATATATTGGTAAGCCCCGTGAATCTTTCGAGAAAGAGAAGTCAAATTTCCACAAAGTTCTCACAGTAAATGAAAAAGCTTTATTGACATTGTACAAAGCAGTTGATAAAACAGCCAAGTGTAAAAAGTCACATAAGATTGCAGCGCTATTTATTTTACCAGCTGCTATACATATTGCAAAAACAATGTTTGGTAAAATCTATGCTAAACAACTTAGGAAGATTCCTCTGTTTGACGATACAATTTGCCGAAGAATTAAACGATATAGGTATCTGTTGGAAAATGATTTGCCATACAACTTGATGAAGCAACAGACTGCAGTGACGATTCCCATTTGATTTACTACATCAGATTCTGTCAGGGTTTTGCAATAGTTGAAGACTTGCTATTTTACAAACTTATAGAAGAAAGAGCAACTGATATCGAGTTGTTCAGAATTACAAATGATGCTATTGTTAGCGCAAACTTGCAGTGAAAAGATTATTTCAATGTACTCGTCTTCCATAGGGTTTGTCGAATGTCTCAATCACCTTCCAACTTGAACCATAAGTGTTGTCTCAAAACTATCAAAGTAGGGAAAACGTGATTTGTTATATTTCCCGATCCTTCAATCGTGCTGAACAAAAATACTCGGTGACAGAGAAAGAGTGCTTAGCAGTTCTTTGGAGTATAGGAAAACTCCGTTATTATTTGAAAGGCAGCAGATCTGTAGTAGTAACAGATCAGCACAGCTTAGTTTCACCAACAATCTGGTTCCCAGATTGTTCACCAAAAAGGCAAATAGTGTCATTAGTGTCATCATCGACTGAAAACCTCTAGGCCACGTTAAACCATCTTGCGATCACCCAAGTGACAGATCCGTGGTATCAGAAATTGAAAAGGTTGATTAGTGAGAAACCCCTTTCATATCCTCTATGGTGTATTTCAGATAATAGGTTATATAAGAAAGCTCCCGGAGAGCTTCGAGAGCCGTAAGATTTCTGAAAAGTTGCAGCTCCTAAAAAATCTAGAAAACAGGTTCTATAACAATGCCATGGCGAGTCAACTTCCGGTTATCTAGGCATTTATAAGACATTGCACCGAGTCGCGAAATTGCGCAATTGATCGTGCGTCATCTGATAAAGTAATAAGGGCAAAAATAGATAGGAACGCGATAATGTCAAGCGTTAGGAAAGAAAATGGAAGTTATACACGCGACGCAGGGGAAACAGCTAAATATTTATTATTAAAATTCTTTCTAGAAGGTAATGTAGAGAATGATAGTAATTTACAAAAATTTATTAGAAAAGGAGCTGAGGAGGCAGAGGGAATTGAAAATAGAGAACGCGATTTTTCTTATGCGGAAATAGAAAGGGGAATTAATAGAATGAATCCTAAAAAAGCTCCAGAGTGGGATGGTATAACAGCTGACGCAGTACAAAAAGCTTTCAAAATTAATAATGAAATTTTTGTTAAATTATTTAATTTATGTTTAAAACAGGGAATCTTTCCGAAAATCTGGAAGCATCAAAATGTTAAATTTATTCCAAAACTAGGTAAAGATAATATCATGGATCCTAGCAGTTTTAGACCAATTAGTTTGCTTCCACTGATAGGTAAAGCTTTAGATAGAATAATAGCAGGTAGGATAGTTTATTTAGTTATAGTCAAGGAGGTTTTAACGATAGGCAATATGGATTTAGAACAGGACGTATCACCACAGATGCAATATATAGAGTAGTAAATATAACTAAAAATACTAAAGAAAAGGGAGATTATTGCGCAGTAATAGCGTTAGACATAGCAGAAGCATTTGATAATGCTTGGTGGCCTAGGATTATTATAGAGTTAGAAAGAAGGGAATGTCCAGGTAATCTATTAGAATTAGTTAAAAGTTTCTTTAAGGATAGAATAGCACGGGTAGAACTTTCGAACAATAACGTGTCCAGGAGATTAGAAAAGGGTTGTCCGCAACGATCGTGCCCCGGACGATCTACTGGAATCTATTGTACGAAAGTATATTTAGAATACAGCTTCCAGAAGATTGCGAAATTATAGCCTTTGCAGATGATACAGTATTAATAGTTAGACCAATTTAAAACATTAAAAACAAAAGGGACTGAGGCGTTAGGCAAATTATTAATTTGGGCAAATGATGAAAAATTAAAATTTAATGCAAACAAAACAGAAGCAATATTTTTTGGGAAAAAACCAGGACAGGAAAAGCCAACATTTCAAATGGGAGAACATAGAATCTACTGCAAAGATAATATTAAATATTTAGGGATTATGATAGATGATAGACTGTCTTGGAATACACATATAGAATATGTAGCACAAAAAGGAAAATTATTAGCAAATAGATTAGGTGCTGCAGCTAGATTAACGTGGGGTTTTAGAGGTAATTCTGCAGCTAGGATATATGAAGGGGTAATACAACCAGCAATTTCATATGCTGCTGAAATATGGGCAAGAAATTTAAAAGTTAGACAGAAGCAAAAATTATTAAGCGTACAACGCATATTAGCAGTTAGAGCGGCAGCAGCATATAAGACAGTATCTACAGAGGCAGTATTAGTTCTTAGTCAGACTATGCCAATAGATTTATATTTAAAAGCAGAGGTAGAGAAAAATTAAATTTTTAAAGATAGATCACATGGAATTAAAGAGAATTTAGGATTAAATGGAAGGAAAATTGAAAATAGATCAGATATAGGAGAAATAGAACATCCG